>JAMWDX010000043.1:0-68754 GCA_026686955.1 Epinephelus cyanopodus
TAGCCCAAAACGGACCACACTAGCCCAAAACAGAAAAAGTAGCCCAAAACGGACCACAGTAGCCCAAAATAGATCCACAGTAGCCCCAAAACAGAAAAGTAGCCCAAAATGGAAAGTAGCCCAAAACGGACCACAGTAGCCCAAAAAGACCCACAGTAGCCCAAAACAGAAAAGTAGCCCAAAACGGATCAAGTAGCCCAAAACGGACCACTAGCCCAAAACAGGAAAGTAGCCCAAAACGACTAGCCCAAAACAGGAAAAAGTAGCCCAAAACGGACCACAGTAGCCCAAAAAAATCCACAGTAGCCCAAAACGACCAAAGTAGCCCAAACGGAAGTAGCCCAAAACGACCACAGTAGCAAAATAGATCCACAGTAGCCCAAAACAGACCAAGTAGCCCAAAACGGATAGCCCAAAACAGGAAAAAGTAGCCCAAAACGGACCACAGTAGCCCAAAACAGAAAAAGTAGCCCAAAACGGAAAGTAGCCCAAAACGGATCACAGTAGCCCAAAACGGACCAAACTAGCCCAAAACAGGAAAAAGTAGCCCAAAACGGACCACAGTAGCCAAAAGATCCACAGTAGCCCAAAACAGACCAAGTAGCCCAAAAAAGAACGGACCACA
This sequence comes from Epinephelus cyanopodus, assembly GCA_026686955.1. Taxonomy (NCBI): domain Eukaryota; kingdom Metazoa; phylum Chordata; class Actinopteri; order Perciformes; family Serranidae; genus Epinephelus; species Epinephelus cyanopodus. The sequence continues at coordinate 626 of JAMWDX010000043.1, forward strand.
CTAGCCCAAAACAGGAAAAAGTAGCCCAAAACGGACCACAGTAGCCCAAAAATCCACAGTAGCCCAACAGAAAAAGTAGCCCAAAACGGACCGAAGTAGCCCAAAACGGAAAAGTAGCCCAAAACGGACCACAGTAGCCCAAAATAGATCCACAGTAGCCCCAAAACAGACCAAAGTAGCCCAAAACGGACACAGTAGCCCAAAACGGACCACAGCCCAAAACAGGAAAGTAGCCCAAAACGGACCACAGTAGCCCAAAACAGGAAAAAGTAGCCCAAAACGGACCAAGTAGCCCAAAACGGACCACAGTAGCCCAAAATAGATCCACAGTAGCCCCAAAACAGGACCAAGTAGCCCAAACGGACCACAGTAGCCCAAAACAGGAAAAGTAGCCCAAAACGGACCACAGTAGCCCAAAATAATCCACAGTAGCCCCAAAACAGACCAAAGTAGCCCAAAACGGATCGAAGTGCCCAAAACGGACCACACTAGCCCAAAACAGGAAAAAGTAGCCCAAAACGGACCACAGTAGCCCAACACAAAAAAGTAGCCCAAAAAAGTAGCCCAAAACGGATCAAGTAGCCCAAAACGGACCACAGTAGCCCAAAACGGACCACAGTAGCCAAAAGATCCACAGTAGCCCCAAAACAGACCAAAGTACCCAAACGGATCACAGTAGCCCAAAACGGAAAAAGTAGCCCAAAACGGACCACAGTAGCCCAAAAAGATCCACAGTAGCCCAAAAAAAGTAGCCCAAAACGGAAAGTAGCCCAAAACAGGAAAAGTAGCCCAAAACGGACCACAGTAGCCCAAAACAGGAAAAAGTAGCCCAAAAGAAGTAGCCCAAAACGGACCACAGTAGCCCAAAACGGACCACAGTAGCCCAAAACAGGAAAAAGTAGCCCAAAACGGACCACAGTAGCCCAAAACACAGTAGCCCAAAACAGACCAAGTAGCCCAAAACGGAAAGTAGCCCAAAACGGACCACAGTAGCCAAAACAGGAAAAAGTAGCCCAAAACGGCGAAGTAGCCCAAAACGGACCACAGTAGCCCAAAACGGAAAGTAGCCCAAAACGGACCACAGTAGCCCAAAAAGATCCACAGTAGCCCCAAACAGGAAAAGTAGCCCAAAAGGATCAAGTAGCCCAAAACGGAAAAGTAGCCCAAAACAGATCCACAGTAGCCCAAAACAGACCAAGTAGCCCAAAACGGATCAAGTAGCCCAAAACGGACCACAGTAGCCCAAAACAGGAAAAAGTAGCCCAAACGGACCACAGTAGCCCAAAACAGGAAAAAGTAGCCCAAAATGAAGTAGCCCAAAACGGACCACAGTAGCCCAAAACGGACCAAACTAGCCCAAAACAGGAAAAGTAGCCCATAACGGACCACAGTAGCCCAAAATGATCCACAGTAGCCCCAAAACAGACCAAAGTAGCCCAAAACGGATCGAAGTAGCCCAAAACGGACCACACTAGCCCAAAACAGGAAAAAGTAGCCCAAAACGGTTCGAAGTAGCCCAAAACGGACCACACTAGCCCAAAACAGGAAAAAGTAGCCCAAAACGGACCACAGTAGCCCAAAATAGATCCACAGTAGCCCCAACACAGGAAAAAGTAGCCCAAAATGGATCAAAGTAGCCCAAAACGGACCAAAGTAGCCCAAAATAGATCCACAGTAGCACCAAAACAGACCAAAGTAGCCCAAAACGGATCGAAGTTGCCCAAAACGGACCACACTAGCCCAAAACAGGAAAAAGTAGCCCAAAACGGACCGCAGTAGCCCAAAACAGGAAAAAGTAGCCCAAAACGGACCACAGTAGCCCAAAATAAATCGACAGTAGACCCAAAACAGACCAAAGTAGCCCAAAACGGACCACAGTAGCCCAAAACGGACCACAGTAGCACAAAAGATCCACAGTAGCCCCAAAACAGACCAAAGTAGCCCAAAACGGATCGCAGTAGCCCAAAACAGGAAAAAGTAGCCCAAAACGGACCACACGAGCCCAAAACAGGAAAAAGTAGCCCAAAATGGATTGAAGTAGCCCAAAACGGACCACAGTAGCCCAAAACGGACCACTAGCCCAAAACAGGAAAAAGTAGCCCAAAACGGACCACAGTAGCCCAAAATTGATCCACAGTAGCCCCAAAACAGACCAAAGTAGCCCAAAAAGTATCGAAGTAGCCCAAAACGGACCACACTAGCCCAAAACAGGAAAAAGTAGCCCAAAACGGACCACAGTAGCCCAAAATAGATCCACAGTAGCCCCAAACAGAAAAGTAGCCCAAAATGGACCGAAGTAGCCCAAAACGGATCAAGGTAGCCCAAAACGGACCACAGTAGCCCAAAACGGACCGACGTAGCCCAAAATAGATCCACAGTAGCCCCAAAACAGACCAAAGTAGCCCAACGGATCACAGTAGCCCAAAACAGGAAAAAGTAGCCCAAACACGGACCATAGTAGCCCAAAATAGATCCACAGTAGCACCAAAACAGACCAAAGTAGCCCAAAACGGATCACAGTAGCCCAAAACAGGAAAAAGTAGCCCAAAACGGACCACAGTAGCCCAAAACAGGAAAAAGTAGCCCAAAATGGATTGAAGTAGCCCAAAACGGACCACAGTAGCCCAAAACAGACCAAACTAGCCCAAAACAGGAAAAAGTAGCCCAAAACGGACCACAGTAGCCCAAAATAGATCCACAGTAGCCCCAACATAGGAAAAAGTAGCCCAAAATGGACCGAAGTAGCCCAAAACGGATCAAAGTAGCCCAAAACGGACCACAGTAGCCCAAAATAGATCCACAGTAGCCCCAAAACAGACCAAAGTAACTCAAAACAGGAAAAATTCGCCCAAAACAGACCACAGTAGCCCAAAATAGATCCACAGTAGCACCTAAACAGACCAAAGTAGCCCAAAACGGATCAAAATAGCCCAAAACGGACCGACATAGCCCAAAATAGATCCACAGTAGCCCCAAAACGGACCAAAGTAGCCCAAAACGGACCACATTAGCCCAAAATAAATCCACAGTAGCCCCAAAACAGACCAAAGTAGCCCAAAACGCATCAAACTAACCCAAAACAGACCACAGTTTCCGAAAACAGGAAAAATTAGCCCAAAACGGACCACAGTAGCCCAAAATAGATGCACAGTAGCACCCAAACAGACCAAAGTAGCCCAAAACGGATCAAAATAGCCCAAAACGGACCGACGTAGCCCAAAATAGATCCACAGTAGCCCCAAAACGGACCAAAGTAGCCCAAAACGGACCACATTAGCCCAAAATAAATCCACAGTAGCCCCAAAACAGACCAAAGTAGCCCAAAACGCATCAAAGTAACCCAAAACGGACCACAGTTCCCCAAAACAGGAAAAATTAGCCCAAAACGGACCACAGTAGCCCAAAATAGATCCACAGTAGCACCCAAACAGACCAAAGTAGCCCAAAACGGATCACAGTAGCCCAAAACGGACCGACGTAGCCCAAAATAGATCCACAGTAGCCCCAAAACGGACCAAAGTAGCCCAAAACGGACCACATTAGCCCAAAATAGATCCACAGTAGCCCAAAACAGACCAAAGTAGCCCAAAACGGACCATACTAGCCCAAAACAGGAAAAAGTAGCCCAAAATGGACCGAAGGAGCCAAAACGGATCAAAGTAGCCCAAAACGGACCACAGTAGCCCAAAATAGATCCACAGTAGCCCCAAAACAGACCAAAGTAGCCCAAAACGGATCACAGTAGCCCAAAACAGGAAAAAGTAGCCCAAACGGACCACAGTAGCCCAAAATAGATCCACAGTAGCACCCAAACAGACCAAAGTAGCCCAAAACGGATCGAAGTTGCCCAAAACGGACCACACTAGCCCAAAACAGGAAAAAGTAGCCCAAAACGGACCGCAGTAGCCCAAAACGGACCAAACTAGCCCAAAACAGGAAAAAGTAGCCCAAAACGGACCACAGTAGCCCAAAATTGATCCACAGTAGCCCCAAAACAGACCAAAGTAGCCCAAAACGGATCGAAGTAGCCCAAAACGGACCACACTAGCCCAAAACAGGAAAAAGTAGCCCAAAACGGACCACAGTAGCCCAAAATAGATCCACAGTAGCCCCAACATAGGAAAAAGTAGCCCAAAATGGACCGAAGTAGCCCAAAACGGATCAAAGTAGCCCAAAACGGACCACAGTAGCCCAAAATAGATCCACAGTAGCCCCAAAACAGACCAAAGTAGCCCAAAACGGACCACAGTAGCCTAAAACGGAAACAGTAGCCCAAAATAGATCCACAGTAGCCCCAAAACAGACCAAAGGAGCCCAAAATGGATCAAAGTAGCCCAAAACAGACCGACGTAGCTCAAAATAGATCCACAGTAGCCCCCAAACAGACCAAAGTAGCCCAAAACGGACCACAGTAGCCCAAATTAAATCCACAGTAGCCCCAAAACAGACCAAAGTAGCCCAAAACGCATCAACGTTACCCAAAACAGGAAAAAGTAGCCCAAAACGGACCACAGCAGCCCAAAATAGATCCACAGTAGCCCCAAAACAGACCAAAGTAGCCCAAAATGGATCAAAATAGCCCAAAACGGACCGACGTAGCCCAAAATAGATCCACAGTAGCCCCAAAACAGACCAAAGTAACCCAAAACAGGAAAAATTAGCCCAAAACGGACCACAGTAGCCCAAAATAGATCCACAGTAGCCCCAAAACAGACCAAAGTAGCCCACAACGGATCATAGTAGCCCAAAACAGGAAAAAGTAGTCCAAAACGGACCACAGTAGCCCAAAATAAATCGACAGTAGCCCCAAAACAGACCAAAGTAGCCCAAAACGGACCACAGTAGCCCAAAACGGACCACAGTAGCCCAATATAAATCGACAGTAGCCCCAAAACAGATCAAAGTAGCCCAAAACGGACCACAGTAGCCCAAAATAAATCCACAGTATCCCCAAAACAGACCAAAGTAGCCCAAAACGGATCACAGTAGCCCAAAACAGGAAAAAGTAGCCCAAAATGGACCACAGTAGCCCAAAATAAATCCACAGTAGCCCCAAAACAGACCAAAGTAGCCCAAAAGTGATCGAAGTAGCCCAAAACGGACCACACTAGCCCAAAACAGGAAAAAGTAGCCCAAAACGGACCACAGTAGCCCAAAATAGATCCACAGTAAACCCAAAACAGACCAAAGTAGCCCAAAACGGATCAAAGTAGCCCAAAACGGACCACAATAGCCCAAAACGGACCGACGTAGCCCAAAATAGATCCACTGTAGCCCCAAAATAGGCCATAGTAACCCAAAACTGATCGAAGTAGCCCAAAACGGACCACACTAGCCCAAAACAGAAGAAAGTAGCCCAAAATGGATTGAAGTAGCCCAAAACGGACCACAGTAGCCCAAAACAGGAAAAAGTAGCCCAAAATGGATTGAAGTAGCCCAAAACGGACCACAGTAGCCCAAAATAAATCGACAGTAGCCACAAAACAGACAAAAGTAGCCCAAAACGGATCACGGTAGCCCAAAACAGGAAAAAGTAGCCCAAAACGGACCACAGTAGCCCAAAATAGATCCACAGTAGCACCCAAACAGACCAAAGTAGCCCAAAACGGATCGAAGTTGCCCAAAACGGACCACACTAGCCCAAAAAAGGAAAAAGTAGCCTAAAACGGACCGCAGTAGCCCAACACAGGAAAAAGTAGCCCAAAATGGGGCGAAGTAGCCCAAAACGGATCAAAGTAGCCCAAAACGGACCACAGTAGCCCAAAATAGATCCACAGTAGCCCCAAAACAGACCAAAGTAGCCCACAACGGATCACAGTAGCCCAAAACAGGAAAAAGTAGCCCAAAACGGACCACAGTAGCCCAAAATAAATCGACAGTAGACCCAAAACAGACCAAAGTAGCCCAAAACGGACCACAGTAGCCAAAAACGGACCACAGTAGCACAAAATAGATCCACAGTAGCCCCAAAACAGACCAAAGTAGCCCAAAACGGATCACAGTAGCCCAAAACAGGAAAAAGTAGCCCAAAACGGACCACACGAGCCCAAAACAGGAAAAAGTAGCCCAAAATGGATTGAAGTAGCCCAAAACGGACCACAGTAGCCCAAAACAGACCAAACTAGCCCAAAACAGGAAAAAGTAGCCCATAACGGACCACAGTAGCCCAAAATTGATCCACAGTAGCCCCAAAACAGACCAAAGTAGCCCAAAACGGATCGAAGTAGCCCAAAACGGACCACACTAGCCCAAAACAGGAAAAAGTAGCCCAAAACGGACCGGAGTAGCCCAACACAGGAAAAAGTAGCCCAAAATGGGGCGAAGTAGCCCAAAACGGACCACAGTAGCCCAAAAACGATCCTCAGTAGCCCAAACACAGGAAAAAGTAGCCCAAAATGGACCGAAGTAGCCCAAAACGGATCAAAGTAGCCCAAAACGGACCACAGTAGCCCAAAATAGATCCACAGTAGCACCCAAACAGACCACAGTAGCCCAAAACGGACCACAGTAGCCCAAAACGGACCACAGTAGCACCAAAACAGACCAAAGTAGCCCAAAACGGATCACAGTAGCCCAAAACAGGAAAAAGTAGCCCAAAACGGACCACAGAAGCCCAAAATAGATCCAAAGTAGCACCAAAACAGACCAAAGTAGCCCAAAACGGATCACAGTAGCCCAAAACAGGAAAAAGTAGCCCAAAACGGACCACAGTAGCACAAAACAGGAAAAAGTAGCCCAAAATGGATTGAAGTAGCCCAAAACGGACCACAGTAGCCCAAAATTGATCCACAGTAGCCCCAAAACAGACCAAAGTAGCCCAAAACTGATCGAAGTAGCCCAAAACGTACCACACTAGCCCAAAACAGGAAAAAGTAGCCCAAAACGGACCACAGTAGCCCAAAATAGATCCACAGTAGCCCCAACACAGGAAAAAGTAGCCCAAAATGGACCGAAGTAGCCCAAAACGGATCAAAGTAGCCCAAAACGGACCACAGAAGCCCAAAATAGATCCACAGTAGCCCCAAAACAGACCAAATTAGCCCACAACGGATCACAGCAGCCCAAAACAGGAAAAAGTAGCCCAAAACGGACCACAGTAGCCCAAAATAGATCCACAGTAGCACCAAAACAGACCAAAGTAGCCCAAAACGGATCACAGTTTCCCAAAACAGGAAAAAGTAGCCCAAAACGGACCACAGTAGCCCAAAACAGGAAAAAGTAGCCCAAAATGGATTGAAGTAGCCCAAAACGGACCACACTAGCCCAAAACGGATCAAAGTAGCACAAAACGGATCGAAGTAGCCCAAAACGGACCGAACTAGCCCAAAACAGGAAAAAGTAGCCCAAAACGGACCACAGTAGCCCAAAATAGATCCAGTAGCCCCAACCAGAGGCGGAGCTAGAGGGGAGGCCGGGGTAGCACTGGACCCCCCTGAAATCTGACTGGACCCCCAGGTGCACCCCAGATGACTGACATATCGCGGCACCGCACATGCTGTCGGAAGGAGCCAGTTGCATTTTTAAATCAGTGAAGCCTATTGACTGCTAAGTCCCTCCTGTACAGTAGTTGGCGCTATGTACCACAAAGCGTTGCAATCCACGTTCATTAGGAGAAGAAGAAGAATCGCCACTGAAGCAGAGGAAGATTTGAATCTGATTTGAACTGGAGTTGGTTATCGTTGCTGGAGACAGGAGATCAACAAAGTGACGAAAAAGAAGGAGACGAAGGATACCCTTCATGGACAGTGAAATCCTCGTCGTAAAGTAAGTTTTACGCTGGTGTCCTAATGAGTCACTGTTTAAAATAACTTTTGTAGATAGGAGATTTTTTTGTTGTTGCTACAAGCAGAGAGCCACGGCATCAAGCAAACGTTAACGTTACATCTCATGGCGTCTAGCTTCCAACAGCCGCTCAATATTAACGTCTTCATTTAATTCATTTGGGTCGCTATTTATACGCGTTTCTCCAGTGATTCTAGAGGTATGAAACTGGAGAATTAGCCAGCTAGCTGTTTCATGCTCTGTTGCCTTAAATGAAACGTAACGTGAACACGGTACTTAGCCTGCTGTCAACTAGCTGAAAAGTCTGAATATTAAACTTTCGTCTACGTGGTTTATTTGCCCTGACATTTTTTAGGCTTGAAGTAGGGAGTTAATAACATTGTGTGATTATAAGTGATGCTAGGAGTAACGTTAACAAGACTGGCTGGCTTATTTTTTCATAGGGTCAGTTGAGAATGAAAAGGCAGGGGAGAAGATTTATGACCTCTTTTAAAGAGAACCAAGTCAGGAAAAGATGAGGCAGGCAGACAGCCAGAATTCAGGTCTGCTAGCAGCTCCCATCCTGGGACGAGTCAGGAGGAGAGAGAATCTGATGCACACAGCCCATCATCACCAGGTCAGAGCATAGAAGCAGTCACATGCTCACTTCAGTAGTAATTTTAAGTTACAGGGTTCCTACGCTAGTATGGAAAGTATGGAATTTGATTTTCTACATTTCGAGGTCTGTAGTAGTATGGAAATGGAAACAATTGTATGGAAATATATTTATCTTAATACTTATCTGGGTTATCTTAAGATGTTTGGGTTAATTATTTTGCATACACTACCTATCTACAATCTCCTGGAAATAATTTAGTGACATAATGGCATACAAATTCAGAATAATGATAACAAATGATTTGCATGATGAATTGCATAATCTATTCACATGATACACATCTTATTACTCAAATGTCACAAAAAGATTTCTGTCTTTGTTACTGAGAAGTCTGGGAATTAGGGTCTGGAAATTTTAAATGTGTAGGAACCCTTAAGTTATTTATTTATTTATTTTTTGATATTTTGAAGTGTTGGTTATGTGTGTTGTTTTTTTAATGGTGGTTGTATGTTTATTTTGCTTACACTAATATTTTTATTTTTATACAATGTAGTTCCATTGAGGGAGGACACAGGAGACAAAGGTGGCAGCTCCCTTCCTGGGACTAGTCCGGAGAGAGAATGCACAACACAGCACAGCCCATCATCACCAGGTCAGAGCATAGACAGAAACAGTCAGATGCTCAGTTCAGTAATTAAGTTTAGTTTTAGATATTTTGAAATGTTGGTTACTGATGAGTGTTGTTTATTAATGGTGGTTGCATTTTCATTTTGATTACACTATACAATGTAGTTCCATCAAAGGAGGACACGGAGGCCTCTGAGGATGAGGATGTCGATGAGCAACAAGAGCCAGACCCAGAGCCAGCTGTCCCCAACTATGAATGTGTTGGTGCATTTTCACCATTTTTGTAAAAATGAGTTATTATTAATGCATTATTGAAAAATTGTTGCCAAGTTATGTTTTACATTTTCTGCATTGTTAATAAACTGCAAATTATATATACATAATCTCATCTCCTGTGTGCTTAGTATGTACATTTCAACATTCCGATGACACTCCGATTGCAATTGATAAGTCGAGAAACAAATTCATTGTTATAGTCTGTGGACCCCCTGATATAGCCTTGGCCACCCCCTGGCCACCCCAAGGATAAAAGTCTAGCTCCGCCACTGGCCCCAACACAGGAAAAAGTAGCCCAAAATGGACCGAAGTAGCCCAAAACGGATCAAAGTAGCCCAAAACGGACCACAGTAGCCCAAAATAGATCCACATTAGCCCCAAAACAGACCAAAGTAACCCAAAACAGGAAAAATTAGCCCAAAACGGACCACAGTAGCCCAAAATAGATCCACAGTAGCCCCAAAACAGACCAAAGTAGCCCACAACGGATCATAGTAGCCCAAAACAGGAAAAAGTAGCACAAAACGGACCACAGTAGCCCAAAATAAATCGACAGTAGCCCCAAAACAGACCAAAGTAGCCCAAAACGGACCACAGTAGCCCAAAACGGACCACAGTAGCACAAAATAGATCCACAGTAGCCCCAAAACGGACCACACTAGCCCAAAACAGAAGAAAGTAGCCCAAAATGGATTGAAGTAGCCCAAAACGGACCACAGTAGCCCAGAACAGGAAAAAGTAGCCCAAAATGGATTGAAGTAGCCCAAAACGGACCACAGTAGCCCAAAATAAATCGACAGTAGCCCCCAAACAGACCAAAGTAGCCCAAAACGGACCACAGTAGCCCAACACAGGAAAAAGTAGCCCAAAACGGGGCGAAGTAGCCCAAAACGGATCAAGGTAGCCCAAAACGGACCAAAGTATCCCACAACGGATCACAGTAGCCCAAAACAGGAAAAAGTAGCCCAAAACGGACCACAGTAGCCCAAAATAAATCAACAGTAGCCCCAAAACAGATCAAAGTAGCCCAAAACGGATCAAAGTAGCCCAAAACGGACCACAGTAGCACAAAATAGATCGACAGTAGCCCCAAAACAGACCAAAGTAGCCCAAAACGGATCACAGTAGCCCAAAACAGGAAAAAGTAGCCCAAAACGGACCACACGAGCCCAAAACAGGAAAAAGTAGCCCAAAATGGATTGAAGTAGCCCAAAACGGACCACAGTAGCCCAAAACGGACCACACGAGCCCAAAATAGATCCACAGTAGCACCCAAAGAGACCACAGTAGCCCAAAACGGACCACAGTAGCCCAAAATAGATCCACAGTAGCACCAAAACAGACCAAAGTAGCCCAAAACGGATCACAGTAACCCAAAACAGGAAAAAGTAGCCCAAAACGGACCACAGTAGCCCAAAACAGGAAAAAGTAGCCCAAAATGGATTGAAGTAGCCCAAAACGGACCACAGTAGCCCACAACGGACCAAACTAGCCCAAAACAGGAAAAATAGCCCAAAACGGACCACAGTGGCCCAAAATTGATCCACAGTAGCCCCAAAACAGGAAAAAGTAGCCCAAAACGGACCATCGTAGCCCAAAATAGATCCACAGTAAACCCAAAAACAGACCAAAGTAGCCCAAAACGGATCGAAGTAGCCCAAAACGGACCACACTAGCCCAAAACAGGAAAAAGTAGCCCAAAACGGACCACAGTAGCCCAAAATAGATCCACAGTAGCACCCAAACAGACCAAAGTAGCCCAAAATGGACCGAAGTAGCCCAAAACGGATCAAAGTAGCCCAAAACGGACCACAGTAGCCCAAAATAGATCCACAGTAGCACCCAAACAGACCAAAGTAGCCCAAAACGGATCGAAGTTGCCCAAAACGGACCACACTAGCCCAAAACAGGAAAAAGTAGCCCAAAACGGACCACACTAGCCCAACACAGGAAAAAGTAGCCCAAAATGGGGCGAAGTAGCCCAAAACGGATCAAGGTAGCCCAAAACGGACCACAGTAGCCCAAAATAGATCCACAGTAGCCCCAAAACAGACCAAAGTAGCCCAAAACGGACCACAGTAGCCCAAAATAAATCAACAGTAGCCCCAAAACAGATCAAAGTAGCCCAAAACGGATCAAGTAGCCCAAAACGGACCACAGTAGCCCGAAATAGATCCACAGTAGCCCCAAAACAGACCAAAGTAGCCCAAAACGGATCACAGTAGCCCAAAACAGGAAAAAGTAGCCCAAAATGGACCACAGTAGCCCAACACAGGAAAAAGTAGCCCAAAACGGATCAAAGTAGCCCAAAACGGACCACAGTAGCCCAAAACGGACCACAGTAGCCCAAAATAGATCCACAGTAGCCCCAAAACAGGCCAAAGTAGCCCACAACGGATCACAGTAGCCCAAAACAGGAAAAAGTAGCCCAAAACGGACCACAGTAGCCCAAAACAGGAAAAAGTAGCCCAAAATGGATCACAGTAGCCCAAAACATTCCAAAGTAGCCCAAAACAGATCACGATAGCCCAAAACAGGAAAAAGTAGCCCAAAACGGATCACAGTAGCCCAAAACATACCGAAGTAGCCCAAAATAGATCCACTGTAGCCCCAAAATAGGCCAAAGTAGCCCAAAACTGATCGAAGTAGCCCAAAACGGACCACACTAGCCCAAAACAGGAAAAAGTAGCCCAAAATGGACCGAAGGAACCCAAAACGGATCAAAGTAGCCCAAAACGGACCACAGTAGCCCAAAATACATCCACAGTAGCCCCAACACAGGAAAAAGTAGCCCAAAACGGATTACAGTAGCCGAAAATAGGAAAAATTAGCCCAAAACAGACCACAGTAGCCCAAAATAGATCCACAGTAGCCCCAAAACAGACCAAAGTAGCCCAAAACAGATTACAGTAGCCGAAAACAGAAAAAGTAGCCCAAAACGGACCGACGTAGCCCAAAATAGATCCACAGTAGCCCCAAAACAGACCAAAGTAGCCCAAAACGGATCGAAATAGCCCAAAACAGACCACACTAGCCCAAAACAGGAAAAAGTAGCCCAAAATGGACCGAAGGAGCCCAAAACGGATCAAAGTAGCCCAAAACGGACCACAGTAGCCCAAAATACATCCACAGTAGCCCCAACACAGGAAAAAGTAGCCCAAAACGGATTACAGTAGCCGAAAATAGGAAAAATTAGCACAAAACGGACAACAGTAGCCAAAATAGATCCACAGTAGCACCCAAACAGACCAACGTAGCCCAAAACGGATCACAGTAGCCCAAAACATACCGAAGTAGCCCAAAAGAGATCCACTGTAGCCCCAAAATAGGCCATAGTATCCCAAAACTGATCGAAGTAGCCCAAAACGGATCAAAGTAGCCCAAAACGGACCACAGTAGCCCAAAATAGATCCACAGTAGCCCCAAAACAGACCAAAGTAGCCCAAAACGGACCACACCAGCCCAAAACAGGAAAAAGTAGCCCAAAACAGACCGAAGTAGCCCAAAATAGATCCACTGTAGCCCCAAAATAGGTAAAAGTAGCCCAAAACGGATCGAAGTAGCCCAAAACGGATCAAAGTAGCCCAAAACGGACCACAGTAGCCCAAAATACATCCACTGTAGCCCCAAAATAGGCCATAGTAGCCCAAAACTGATCAAAGTAACCCAAAACGGACCACACTAGCCCAAAACAGGAAAAAGTAGCCCAAAACGGACCACAGTAGCCCAAAATAGATCCACAGTAGCCCCAAAACAGACCAAAGTAGCCCAAAATAGATCCACTGTAGCCCCAAATAGGACATAGTAGCCCAAAACTGATCAAAGTAGCCCAAAATGGACCACACTAGACCAAAACAGTTAAAAGTAGCCCAAAATGGACCGAAGGAGCCCAAAACGGATCAAAGTAGCCCCAAACGGACCACAGTAGCCCAAAACAGGAAAAAGTAGCCCAGAATGGACTGAAGTAGCCAAAAACGGATCGAAGCAGCCCAAAACGGACCACACTAGCCCAAAACAGGAAAAAGTAGCCCAAAACGGACCACAGTAGCCCAAAACGGATTGAAGTAGCCCAAAACGGACCACACTAGCCCAACACAGGAAAAAGTAGCCCAAAACGGACCACAGTAGCCCAAAATTGATCCACAGTAGCTCCAAAACAGACCAAAGTAGCCCAAAACAGATCGAAGTAGCCCAAAACGGACCACACTAGCCCAAAACAGGAAAAAGTAGCCCATAACGGACCACAGTAGCCCAAAGTAGATCCACAGTAACCCCAAAACAGACCACAGTAGCCCAAAACGGATCAAAGTAGCCCAAAATGGACCACAGTAGCCCAAAACGGACCGACGTAGCCCAAAATAGATCCACAGTAGCCCCAAAACAGACCAAAGTAGCCCAAAACGGACCACACTAGCCCAAAACAGGAAAAAGTAGCCCAAAATGGACCGAAGGAACCCAAAACGGATCAAAGTAGCCCAAAACGGACCACAGTAGCCCAAAATAGATCCACAGTAGCCCCAAAACAGACCAAAGTAGCCCAAAACAGATTACAGTAGCCGAAAACAGAAAAAGTAGCCCAAAACGGACCGACGTAGCCCAAAATAGATCCACAGTAGCCCCAAAACAGACCAAAGTAGCCCAAAACGGATCGAAATAGCCCAAAACAGACCACACTAGCCCAAAACAGGAAAAAGTAGCCCAAAATGGACCGAAGGAGCCCAAAACGGATCAAAGTAGCCCAAAACGGACCACAGTAGCCCAAAATAGATCCACAGTAGCCCCAACACAGGAAAAAGTAGCCCAAAACGGATTACAGTAGCCGAAAATAGGAAAAATTAGCACAAAACGGACAACAGTAGCCAAAATAGATCCACAGTAGCACCCAAAAGACCAACGTAGCCCAAAACGGATCACAGTAGCCCAAACATACCGAAGTAGCCCAAAAGAGATCCACTGTAGCCCCAAAATAGGCCATAGTATCCCAAAACTGATCGAAGTAGCCCAAAACGGATCAAAGTAGCCCAAAACGGACCACAGTAGCCCAAAATAGATCCACAGTAGCCCCAAAACAGACCAAAGTAGCCCAAAACGGACCACACCAGCCCAAAACAGGAAAAAGTAGCCCAAAACAGACCGAAGTAGCCCAAAATAGATCCACTGTAGCCCCAAAATAGGTAAAAGTAGCCCAAAACGGATCGAAGTAGCCCAAAACGGATCAAAGTAGCCCAAAACGGACCACAGTAGCCCAAAATACATCCACTGTAGCCCCAAAATAGGCCATAGTAGCCCAAAACTGATCAAAGTAACCCAAAACGGACCACACTAGCCCAAAACAGGAAAAAGTAGCCCAAAACGGACCACAGTAGCCCAAAATAGATCCACAGTAGCCCCAAAACAGACCAAAGTAGCCCAAAATAGATCCACTGTAGCCCCAAAATAGGACATAGTAGCCCAAAACTGATCAAAGTAGCCCAAAATGGACCACACTAGACCAAAACAGTTAAAAGTAGCCCAAAATGGACCGAAGGAGCCCAAAACGGATCAAAGTAGCCCCAAACGGACCACAGTAGCCCAAAACAGGAAAAAGTAGCCCAGAATGGACTGAAGTAGCCAAAAACGGATCGAAGCAGCCCAAAACGGACCACACTAGCCCAAAACAGGAAAAAGTAGCCCAAAACGGACCACAGTAGCCCAAAACGGATTGAAGTAGCCCAAAACGGACCACACTAGCCCAACACAGGAAAAAGTAGCCCAAAACGGACCACAGTAGCCCAAAATTGATCCACAGTAGCTCCAAAACAGACCAAAGTAGCCCAAAACAGATCGAAGTAGCCCAAAACGGACCACACTAGCCCAAAACAGGAAAAAGTAGCCCATAACGGACCACAGTAGCCCAAAGTAGATCCACAGTAACCCCAAAACAGACCACAGTAGCCCAAAACTGATCAAAGTAGCCCAAAATGGACCACAGTAGCCCAAAACGGACCGACGTAGCCCAAAATAGATCCACAGTAGCCCCAAAACAGACCAAAGTAGCCCAAAACGGACCACAGTAGCCCAAAATAAATCAACAGTAGCCCCAAAACAGATCAAAGTAGCCCAAAACGGATCAAGTAGCCCAAAACGGACCACAGTAGCCCGAAATAGATCCACAGTAGCCCCAAAACAGACCAAAGTAGCCCAAAACGGATCACAGTAGCCCAAAACAGGAAAAAGTAGCCCAAAATGGACCACAGTAGCCCAACACAGGAAAAAGTAGCCCAAAACGGATCAAAGTAGCCCAAAACGGACCACAGTAGCCCAAAACGGACCACAGTAGCCCAAAATAGATCCACAGTAGCCCCAAAACAGGCCAAAGTAGCCCACAACGGATCACAGTAGCCCAAAACAGGAAAAAGTAGCCCAAAACGGACCACAGTAGCCCAAAACAGGAAAAAGTAGCCCAAAATGGATCACAGTAGCCCAAAACATTCCAAAGTAGCCCAAAACAGATCACGATAGCCCAAAACAGGAAAAAGTAGCCCAAAACGGATCACAGTAGCCCAAAACATACCGAAGTAGCCCAAAATAGATCCACTGTAGCCCAAAATAGGCCAAAGTAGCCCAAAACTGATCGAAGTAGCCCAAAACGGACCACACTAGCCCAAAACAGGAAAAAGTAGCCCAAAATGGACCGAAGGAACCCAAAACGGATCAAAGTAGCCCAAAACGGACCACAGTAGCCCAAAATACATCCACAGTAGCCCCAACACAGGAAAAAGTAGCCCAAAACGGATTACAGTAGCCGAAAATAGGAAAAATTAGCCCAAAACAGACCACAGTAGCCCAAAATAGATCCACAGTAGCCCCAAAACAGACCAAAGTAGCCCAAAACAGATTACAGTAGCCGAAAACAGAAAAAGTAGCCCAAAACGGACCACAGTAGCCCAAAATAGATCCACAGTAGCCCCAAAACAGACCAAAGTAGCCCAAAACGGATCGAAATAGCCCAAAACAGACCACACTAGCCCAAAACAGGAAAAAGTAGCCCAAAATGGACCGAAGGAGCCCAAAACGGATCAAAGTAGCCCAAAACGGACCACAGTAGCCCAAAATACATCCCAGTAGCCCCAACACAGGAAAAAGTAGCCCAAAACGGATTACAGTAGCCAAAATAGGAAAAATTAGCACAAAACGGACAACAGTAGCCAAAATAGATCCACAGTAGCACCCAAACAGACCAACGTAGCCCAAAACGGATCACAGTAGCCCAAAACATACCGAAGTAGCCCAAAAGAGATCCACTGTAGCCCCAAAATAGGCCATAGTATCCCAAAACTGATCGAAGTAGCCCAAAACGGATCAAAGTAGCCCAAAACGGACCACAGTAGCCCAAAATAGATCCACAGTAGCCCCAAAACAGACCAAAGTAGCCCAAAACGGACCACACCAGCCCAAAACAGGAAAAAGTAGCCCAAAACAGACCGAAGTAGCCCAAAATAGATCCACTGTAGCCCCAAAATAGTAAAAGTAGCCCAAAACGGATCGAAGTAGCCCAAAACGGATCAAAGTAGCCCAAAACGGACCACAGTAGCCCAAAATACATCCACTGTAGCCCCAAAATAGGCCATAGTAGCCCAAAACTGATCAAAGTAACCCAAAACGGACCACACTAGCCCAAAACAGGAAAAAGTAGCCCAAAACGGACCACAGTAGCCCAAAATAGATCCACAGTAGCCCCAAAACAGACCAAAGTAGCCCAAAATAGATCCACTGTAGCCCCAAAATAGGACATAGTAGCCCAAAACTGATCAAAGTAGCCCAAAATGGACCACACTAGACCAAACAGTTAAAAGTAGCCCAAAATGGACCGAAGGAGCCCAAAACGGATCAAAGTAGCCCCAAACGGACCACAGTAGCCCAAAACAGGAAAAAGTAGCCCAGAATGGACTGAAGTAGCCAAACGGATCGAAGCAGCCCAAAACGGACCACACTAGCCCAAAACAGGAAAAAGTAGCCCAAAACGGACCACAGTAGCCCAAAACGGATTGAAGTAGCCCAAAACGGACCACACTAGCCCAACACAGGAAAAAGTAGCCCAAAACGGACCACAGTAGCCCAAAATTGATCCACAGTAGCTCCAAAACAGACCAAAGTAGCCCAAAACAGATCGAAGTAGCCCAAAACGGACCACACTAGCCCAAAACAGGAAAAAGTAGCCCATAACGGACCACAGTAGCCCAAAGTAGATCCACAGTAACCCCAAAACAGACCACAGTAGCCCAAAACGGATCAAAGTAGCCCAAAAATGGACCACAGTAGCCCAAAACGGACCGACGTAGCCCAAATAGATCCACAGTAGCCCCAAAACAGACCAAAGTAGCCCAAAACGGACCACACTAGCCCAAAACAGGAAAAAGTAGCCAAAATGGACCGAAGGAACCCAAAACGGATCAAAGTAGCCCAAAACGGACCACAGTAGCCCAAAATAGATCCACAGTAGCCCCAAAACAGACCAAAGTAGCCCAAAACAGATTACAGTAGCCGAAAACAGAAAAAGTAGCCCAAAACGGACCGACGTAGCCCAAAATAGATCCACAGTAGCCCCAAAAGACCAAAGTAGCCCAAAACGGATCGAAATAGCCCAAAACAGACCACACTAGCCCAAAACAGGAAAAAGTAGCCCAAAATGGACCGAAGGAGCCCAAAACGGATCAAAGTAGCCCAAAACGGACCACAGTAGCCCAAAATAGATCCACAGTAGCCCCAACACAGGAAAAAGTAGCCCAAAACGGATTACAGTAGCCGAAAATAGGAAAAATTAGCACAAAACGGACAACAGTAGCCAAAATAGATCCACAGTAGCACCCAAACAGACCAACGTAGCCCAAAACGGATCACAGTAGCCCAACATACCGAAGTAGCCCAAAAGAGATCCACTGTAGCCCCAAAATAGGCCATAGTATCCCAAAACTGATCGAAGTAGCCCAAAACGGATCAAAGTAGCCCAAAACGGACCACAGTAGCCCAAATAGATCCACAGTAGCCCCAAAACAGACCAAAGTAGCCCAAAACGGACCACACCAGCCCAAAACAGGAAAAAGTAGCCCAAAACAGACCGAAGTAGCCCAAAATAGATCCACTGTAGCCCCAAATAGGTAAAAGTAGCCCAAAACGGATCGAAGTAGCCCAAAACGGATCAAAGTAGCCCAAAACGGACCACAGTAGCCCAAAATACATCCACTGTAGCCCCAATAGGCCATAGTAGCCCAAAACTGATCAAAGTAACCCAAAACGGACCACACTAGCCCAAAACAGGAAAAAGTAGCCCAAAACGGACCACAGTAGCCCAAAATAGATCCACAGTAGCCCCAAAACAGACCAAAGTAGCCCAAAATAGATCCACTGTAGCCCCAAAATAGGACATAGTAGCCCAAAACTGATCAAAGTAGCCCAAAATGGACCACACTAGACCAAACAGTTAAAAGTAGCCCAAAATGGACCGAAGGAGCCCAAAACGGATCAAAGTAGCCCCAAACGGACCACAGTAGCCCAAAACAGGAAAAAGTAGCCCAGAATGGACTGAAGTAGCCAAAAACGGATCGAAGCAGCCCAAAACGGACCACACTAGCCCAAAACAGGAAAAAGTAGCCCAAAACGGACCACAGTAGCCCAAAACGGATTGAAGTAGCCCAAAACGGACCAAAGTAGCCCAACACAGGAAAAAGTAGCCCAAAACGGACCACAGTAGCCCAAAATTGATCCACAGTAGCTCCAAAACAGACCAAAGTAGCCCAAAACAGATCGAAGTAGCCCAAAACGGACCAACTAGCCCAAAACAGGAAAAAGTAGCCCATAACGGACCACAGTAGCCCAAAAGATCCACAGTAACCCCAAAACAGACCACAGTAGCCCAAAACGATCAAAGTAGCCCAAAATGGACCACAGTAGCCCAAAACGACCGACGTAGCCCAAAATAGATCCACAGTAGCCCCAAAACAGACCAAAGTAGCCCAAAACGGACCACTAGCCCAAAACAGGAAAAAGTAGCCCAAAATGGACCGAAGGAACCCAAAACGGATCAAAGTAGCCCAAAACGGACCACAGTAGCCCAAAATAGATCCACAGTAGCCCCAAAACAGACCAAAGTAGCCCAAAACAGATTACAGTAGCCGAAAACAGAAAAAGTAGCCCAAAACGGACCGACGTAGCCCAAAATAGATCCACAGTAGCCCCAAAACAGACCAAAGTAGCCCAAAACGGATCGAAATAGCCCAAAACAGACCACACTAGCCCAAAACAGGAAAAAGTAGCCCAAAATGGACCGAAGGAGCCCAAAACGGATCAAAGTAGCCCAAAACGGACCACAGTAGCCCAAAATAGATCCACAGTAGCCCCAACACAGGAAAAAGTAGCCCAAAACGGATTACAGTAGCCGAAAATAGGAAAAATTAGCACAAAACGGACAACAGTAGCCAAAATAGATCCACAGTAGCACCCAAACAGACCAACGTAGCCCAAAACGGATCACAGTAGCCCAAAACATACCGAAGTAGCCCAAAAAGATCCACTGTAGCCCCAAAGGCCATAGTATCCCAAAATGTCGAAGTAGCCCAAAACGGATCAAAGTAGCCCAAAACGGACCACAGTAGCCCAAAATAGATCCACAGTAGCCCCAAAACAGACCAAAGTAGCCCAAAACGGACCACACCAGCCCAAAACAGGAAAAAGTAGCCCAAAACAGACCGAAGTAGCCCAAAATAGATCCACTGTAGCCCAAAATAGGTAAAAGTAGCCCAAAACGGATCGAAGTAGCCCAAAACGGATCAAAGTAGCCCAAAACGGACCACAGTAGCCCAAATACATCACTGTAGCCCCAAAATAGGCCATAGTAGCCCAAAACTGATCAAAGTAACCCAAAACGGACACTAGCCCAAAACAGGAAAAAGTAGCCCAAAACGGACCACAGTAGCCCAAAATAGATCCACAGTAGCCCCAAAACAGACCAAAGTAGCCCAAATAGATCCACTGTAGCCCCAAAATAGGACATAGTAGCCCAAAACTGATCAAAGTAGCCCAAAATGGACCACACTAGACCAAAACAGTTAAAAGTAGCCCAAAATGGACCGAAGGAGCCCAAAACGGATCAAAGTAGCCCCAAACGGACCACAGTAGCCCAAAACAGGAAAAAGTAGCCCAGAATGGACTGAAGTAGCCAAAAACGGATCGAAGCAGCCCAAAACGGACCACACTAGCCCAAAACAGGAAAAAGTAGCCCAAAACGGACCACAGTAGCCCAAAACGGATTGAAGTAGCCCAAAACGGACCACACTAGCCCAACACAGGAAAAAGTAGCCCAAAACGGACCACAGTAGCCCAAAATTGATCCACAGTAGCTCCAAAACAGACCAAAGTAGCCCAAAACAGATCGAAGTAGCCCAAAACGGACCACACTAGCCCAAAACAGGAAAAAGTAGCCCATAACGGACCACAGTAGCCCAAAGTAGATCCACAGTAACCCCAAAACAGACCACAGTAGCCCAAAACTGATCAAAGTAGCCCAAAATGGACCACAGTAGCCCAAAACGGACCGACGTAGCCCAAAATAGATCCACAGTAGCCCCAAAACAGACCAAAGTAGCCCAAAACGGATGACACTAGCCCAAAACAGGAAAAAGTAGCCCAAAACGGACCACAGTAGCCCAAAAGAGATCCACAGTAGCCCCAACACAGGAAAAAGTAGCCCAAAATGGACCGAAGTAGCCCAAAAGAGATCCACTGTAGCCCCAAAATAGGCCATAGTATCCCAAAACTGATCGAAGTAGCCCAAAACGGATCAAAGTAGCCCAAAACGGACCACAGTAGCCCAAAATAGATCCACAGTAGCCCCAAAACAGACCACAGTAGCCCAAAACGGACCACAGTAGCCCAAAATAGATCCACAGTAGCCCCAAAACAGACCAAAGTAGCCCAAAATGGATCAAAGTAGCCCAAAACGGACCGACGTAGCCCAAAATAGATCCACAGTAGCCCCAAAACAGACCAAAGTAGCCCAAAACGGTTCGAAGTAGCCCAAAACGGACCACACTAGCCCAAAACAGGAAAAAGTAGCCCAAAACGGTTCGAAGTTGCCCAAAACGGACCACATTAGCCCAAAACAGGAAAAAGTAGCCCAAAACGGACCGCAGTAGCCCAACACAGGAAAAAGTAGCTCAAAATGGGGCGAAGTAGCCCAAAACGGATCAAGGTAGCCCAAAATGGACCACAGTAGCCCAAAACGGACCACAGTAGCCCAAAATAGATCCACAGTAGCCCCAAAACATACCAAAGTAGCACACAACGGATCACAGTAGCCCAAAACAGGAAAAAGTAGCCCAAAACGGACCACAGTAGCCCAAAATAAATCGACAGTAGCCCAAAACAGACCAAAGTAGCCCAAAACGGACCACAGTAGCCCAAAACGGACCACAGTAGCACAAAATAGATCCACAGTAGCCCCAAAAGAGACCAAAGTAGCCCAAAACGGATCACAGTAGCCCAAAACAGGAAAAAGTAGCCCAAAACGGACCACAGTAGCCCAAAATAGATCCACAGTAGCACCAAAACAGACCAAAGTAGCCCAAAACGGATCACAGTAGCCCAAAACGGATCACAGTAGCCCAAAAGAGGAAAAAGTAGCCCAAAACGGACCACAGTAGCCCAAAACAGGAAAAAGTAGCCCAAAATGGATTGAAGTAGCCCAAAACGGACCACAGTAGCCCAAAACAGAACAAACTAGCCCAAAACAGGAAAAAGTAGCCCAAAACGGACCACAGTAGTCCAAAATTGATCCACAGTAGCCCCAAAACAGAACAAAGTAGCCCAAAACGGATCGAAGTAGCCCAAAACGGACCACACTAGCCCAAAACAGGAAAAAGTAGCCCAAAATGGACCACAGTAGCCCAAAATAGATCCACAGTAGCCCCAACATAGGAAAAAGTAGCCCAAAATAGACCGAAGTAGCCCAAAACGGATCAAAGTAGCCCAAAACGGACCACAGTAGCCCAAAATAGATCCACAGTAGCCCCAACACAGACCAAAGTAGCCCAAAACAGGAAAAATTACCCAAAACGGACAACAGTAGCCCAAAATAGATCCACAGTAGCACCCAAACAGACCAAAGTAGCCCAAAACGGATCAAAATAGCCCAAAACGGACCGACGTAGCCCAAAATAGATCCACAGTAGCCCCAAAACGGACCAAAGTAGCCCAAAACGGACCACATTAGCCCAAAATAAATCCACAGTAGACCCAAAACAGACCACAGTAGCCCAAAACGCATCAAACTAACCCAAAATGGACCACAGTTTCCCAAAACAGGAAAAATTAGCCCAAAACGGACCACAGTAGCCCAAAATAGATCCACAGTAGCACCCAAACAGACCAAAGTAGCCCAAAACGGTTCAAAATAGCCCAAAACGGACCACAGTAGCCCAAAATAGATCCACAGTAGCCCCAAAACGGACCAAAGTAGCCCAAAACGGACCACATTAGCCCAAAATAAATCCACAGTAGCCCCAAAACAGACCAAAGTAGCCCAAAACGCATCAAACTAACCCAAAATGGACCACAGTTTCCCAAAACAGGAAAAATTAGCCCAAAACAGACCAAAGTAGCCCAAAACAGACCACATTAGCCCAAAATAGATCCACAGTAGCCCAAAACAGACCAAAGTAGCCCAAAACGGACCGCAGTAGCCCAAAATAGATCCACAGTAGCCCCAAAACAGACCAAAGTAGCCCACAACGGATCACAGTAGCCCAAAACAGGAAAAAGTAGCCCAAAACGGACCACAGTAGCCCAAAATAAATCGACAGTAGCCGCAAAACAGACAAAAGTAGCCCAAAACGGACCACAGTAGCCCAAAATAAATCCACAGTAGCCCCAAAACAGACCAAAGTAGCCCAAAACGGATCACAGTAGCCCCAACACAGACAAAAGTAGCCCAAAACGGACCACAGTAGCCCAAAATAAATCGACAGTAGCCCCAAAACAGACCAAAGTAGCCCAAAACGGACCACATTACCCCAGAATGGACCACAGTAGCCCAAAATAGATCCACAGTAGCCCCAAAACAGACCAAAGTAGCCCAAAACGGACCACAGTAGCCCAAAATAAATCAACAGTAGCCCCAAAACAGATCAAAGTAGCCCAAAATGGATCAAAGTAGCCCAAAACGGACCACAGTAGCCCGAAATAGATCCACAGTAGCCCCAAAACAGACCACAGTAGCCCAAAACGGATCACAGTAGCCCAAAACAGGAAAAAGTAGCCCAAAATGGACCACAGTAGCCCAAAAAAAATCCACAGTAGCCCCAAAACAGACCAAAGTAGCCCAAAATTGATTGAAGTAGCCCAAAACGGACCACACTAGCCCAAAACAGGAAAAAGTAGCCCAAAACGGACCACAGTAGCCCAAAAGATCCACAGTAGCCCCAAAACAGACCAAAGTAGCCCAAAACGCATCAAACTAACCCAAAACGGACCACAGCTTCCCATAACAAGAAAAAGTAGCCCAAAAAGGACCACAGTAGCCCAAAATAGATCCACAGTAGCCCCAAAGCAGACCAAAGTAGCCCAAAACGGACCGCAGTAGCCCAAAATAGATCCACAGTAGCCCCAAAACAGACCAAAGTAGCCCACAACGGATCACAGTAGCCCAAAACAGGAAAAAGTAGCCCAAAACGGACCACAGTAGCCCAAAATAAATCCACAGTAGCCCCAAAACAGACCAAAGTAGCCCAAAACGGATCACAGTAGCCCAAAACAGGAAAAAGTAGCCCAAAACGGACCACAGTAGCCCAAAATAAATCGAGAGTAGCCCCAAAACAGACCAAAGTAGCCCAAAACGGACCACATTACCCCAAAATGGACCACAGTAGCCCAAAATAGATCCACAGTAGCCCCAAAACAGACCAAAGTAGCCCAAAACGGACCACAGTAGCCCAAAATAAATCAACAGTAGCACCGAAACAGATCAAAGTAGCCCAAAACGGATCAAAGTAGCCCAAAACGGACCACAGTAGCCCAAAATAGATCCACAGTAGCCCAAAACAGACCAAAGTAGCCCAAAACGGATCACAGTAGCCCAAAACAGGAAAAAGTAGCCCAAAATGGACCACAGTAGCCCAAAATAAATCCACAGTAGCCCCAAAACAGACCAAAGTAGCCCAAAATTGATCGAAGTAGCCCAAAACGGACCACACTAGCCCAAAACAGGAAAAAGTAGCCCAAAACGGACCACAGTAGCCCAAAATAGATCCACAGTAAACCCAAAACAGACCAAAGTAGCCCAAAACGGATCAAAGTAGCCCAAAACGGACCACAATAGCCCAAAACGGACCGACGTAGCCCAAAATAGATCCACTGTAGCCCCAAAATAGACCATAGTAGCCCAAAACTGATCGAACTAGCCCAAAACGGACCACACTAGCCCAAAACAGGAAAAAGTAGCCCAAAATGGACAGAAGGAGCCAAAACGGATCAAAGTAGCCCAAAACGGACCACAGTAGCCCAAAATAGATCCACAGTAGCCCCAAAACAGACCAAAGTAGCCCAAAACGGATCACAGTAGCCCAAAACAGGAAAAAGTAGCCCAAACCGGACCACAGTAGCCTAAAATAAATCAACAGTAGCCCCAAAACAGATCAAAGTAGCCCAAAACGGATCGAAGTAGTCCAAAACGGACCACACTAGCCCAAAACAGGAAAAAGTAGCCCAAAACGGACCACAGTAGCCCAAAATAGATTCTCAGTAGCCCCAACACAGGAAAAAGTAGCCCAAAATGGATCGAAGTAGCCCAAAACGGATCAAAGTAGCCCAAAACGGACCACAGTAGCCCAAAATAGATCCACAGTAGCACCCAAACAGACCACAGTAGCCCAAAACGGACCACAGTAGCCCAAAATAGATCCACAGTAGCACCAAAACAGACCAAAGCAGCCCAAAACGGATCACAGTAGCCCAAAACAGGAAAAAGTAGCCCAAAACGGACCACAGTAGCCCAAAACAGGAAAAAGTAGCCCAAAATGGATTGAAGTAGCCCAAAACGGACCAAAGTAGCCCAAAACGGACCAAACTAGCCCAAAACAGGAAAAAGTAGCCCAAAACGGACCACAGTAGCTCAAAATTGATCCACAGTAGCCCCAAAACAGACCAAAGTAGCCCAAAACGGATCGAAGTAGCCCAAAACGGACCACACTAGCCCAAAACAGGAAAAAGTAACCCAAAACGGACCACAGTAGCCCAAAATAGATCCACAGTAGCCCCAACATAGGAAAAAGTAGCCCAAAATGGACCGAAGTAGCCCAAAACGGATCAAAGTAGCCCAAAACGGACCACAGTAGCCCAAAATTGATCCACAGTAGCCCCAAAACAGACCAAAGTAACCCAAAACAGGAAAGATTAGCCCAAAACGGACCACAGTAGCCCGAAATAGATCCACAGTAGCACCCAAACAGACTAAAGTAGCCCAAAACGGATCGAAGTTGCCCAAAACGGACCACACTAGCCCAAAACAGGAAAAAGTAGCCCAACACAGGAAAAAGTAGCCCAAAATGGGGCGAAGTAGCCGAAAACGGATCAAGGTAGCCCAAAACGGACCACAGTAGCCCAAAACGGACCACAGTAGCCCAAAATAGATCCACAGTAGCCCCAAAACAGACAAAAGTAGCCCACAACGGATCACAGTAGCCCAAAACAGGAAAAAGTAGCCCAAAACGGACAACAGTAGCCCAAAATAAATCGACAGTAGCCCCAAAACAGACCAAAGTAGCCCAAAACGGACCACAGTAGCCCAAAACGGACCACAGTAGCACAAAATACATCCACAGTAGCCCCAAAACAGACCAAAGTAGCCCAAAACGGATCACAGTAGCCCAAAACAGGAAAAAGTAGCCCAAAACGGACCACAGTAGCCCAAAATAGATCCACAGTAGCCCCAACACAGGAAAAAGTAGCCCAATATGGACCGAAGGAGCCCAAAACGGATCAAAGTAGCCCAAAACGGACCACAGAAGCCCAAAATAAATCGACAGTAGCCCCAAAACAGACAAAAGTAGCCCAAAACGGACCACAGTAGCCCAAAACGGACCACAGTAGCACAAAATAGATCCACAGTAGCCCCAAAACAGACCAAAGTAGCCCAAAACGGATCACAGTAGCCCAAAACAGGAAAAAGTAGCCCAAAACAGGAAAAAGTAGCCCAAAATGGGGCGAAGTAGCCCAACACAGGAAAAAGTAGCCCAAAATGGGGCGAAGTAGCCCAAAACGGATCAAGGTAGCCCAAAATGGACCACAGTGGCCCAAAATAGATCCACAGTAGCCCCAAAACATACCAAAGTAGCACACAACGGATCACAGTAGCCCAAAACAGGAAAAAGTAGCCCAAAACGGACCACAGTAGCCCAAAATAAATCGACAGTAGCCCCAAAACAGACCAAAGTAGCCCAAAACGGACCACAGTAGCACAAAATAGATCCACAGTAGCCCCAAAACAGACCAAAGTAGCCCAAAACGGATCACAGTAGCCCAAAACAGGAAAAAGTAGCCCAAAACGGACCACAGTAGCCCAAAACAGGAAAAAGTAGCCCAAAATGGATTGAAGTAGCCCAAAACGGACCACAGTAGCCCAAAACGGACCAAAACTAGCCCAAAACAGGAAAAAGTAGCCCAAAACGGACCACAGTAGCCCAAAATTGATCCACAGTAGCCCCAAAACAGACCAAAGTAGCCCAAAACGGATCAAAGTAGCCCAAAACGGACCACAGTAGCCCAAAACGGACCACAGTAGCCCAAAATAGATCCACAGTAGCCCCAAAACAGACCAAAGTAGCCCAAAACGGACCACAGTAGCCTAAAACGGACACAGTAGCCCAAAATAGATCCACAGTAGCCCCAAAACAGACCAAAGTAGCCCAAAACAGACCGACGTAGCCCAAAATAGATCCACAGTAGCCCCAAAACAGACCAAAGTAGCCCAAAACGGACCACAGTAGCCCAAAATAAATCCACAGTAGCCCCAAAACAGACCAAAGTAGCCCAAAACGCATCAACGTTACCCAAAACAGGAAAAAGTAGCCCAAAACGGACCACAGTAGCCCAAAATAGATCCACAGTAGCCCCAAAACAGACCAAAGTAGCCCAAAATGGATCAAAATAGCCCAAAACGGACCGACGTAGCCCAAAATAGATCCACAGTAGCCCCAAAACAGACCAAAGTAGCCCAAAACGGACCACATTAGCCCACAATAAATCCTCAGTAGCCCCAAAACAGGAAAAAGTAGCCCAAAACGGACCACAGTAGCCCAATATAAATCGACAGTAGCCCCAAACAGACCAAAGTAGCCCAAAACAGATCAAAGTAGCTCAAAACGGACCACAGTAGCCCAAAATGGACCACAGTAGCCCAAAATAGATCCACAGTAGCACCCAAACAGACCAAAGTAGCCCAAAAAGGATCACAGTAGCCCAAAACAGGAAAAAGTAGCCCAAAACGGACCACACTAGCCCAAAACAGGAAAAAGTAGCCCAAAATGGACTGAAGTAGCCCAAAACGGATTGAAGGAGCCCAAAACGGACCACACTAGCCCAAAACAGGAAAAAGTAGCCCAACACGGACCGCAGTAGCCCATCACAGGAAAAAGTAGCCCAAAATGGACCGAAGTAGCCCAAAATAGATCCACAGTAGCCCCAACATAGGAAAAAGTAGCCCAAAATGGACTGAAGTAGCCCAAAACGGATCAAAGTAGCCCAAAACGGACCACAGTAGCCCAAAATAGATCCACAGTAGCCCCAAAACAGACCAAAGTAACCCAAAACAGGAAAAACTTAGCCCAAAACGGACCACAGTAGCCCAAAATAGATCCACAGTAGCACCCAAACAGACCAAAGTAGCCCAAAACGGATCAAAATAGCCCAAAACGGACCACAGTAGCCCAAAACAGGAAAAAGTAGCCCAAAATGGATTGAAGTAGCCCAAAACGGACCACAGTAGCCCAAAACGGACCAAACTAGCCCAAAACAGGAAAAAGTAGCCCAAAACGGACCACAGTAGCCCAAAATTGATCCACAGGAGCACCAAAACAGGAAAAAGTAGCCCAAAACGGACCATCGTAGCCCAAAATAGATCCACAGTAAACCCAAAACAGACCAAAGTAGCCCAAAACGGATCGAAGTAGCCCAAAACGGACCACACTAGCCCAAAACAGGAAAAAGTAGCCCAAAACGGACCACAGTAGCCCAAAATAGATCCACAGTAGCCCCAACATAGGAAAAAGTAGCCCAAAATGGACCGAAGTAGCCCAAAACGGATCAAAGTAGCCCAAAACGGACCACAGTAGCCCAAAACGGACCACAGTAGCCTAAAATAGATCCACAGTAGCCCCAAAACATACCAAAGTAGCCCAAAACGGACCACAGTAGCCTAAAACGGACACAGTAGCCCAAAATAGATCCACAGTAGCCCCAAAACAGACCAAAGTAGCCCAAAATGGATCAAAGTAGCCCAAAACAGACCGACGTAGCTCAAAATAGATCCACAGTATCCCCAAAACAGACCAAAGTAGCCCAAAACGGACCACAGTAGCCCAAAATAAATCCACAGTAGCCCCAAAACAGACCAAAGTAGCCCAAAACGCATCAACGTTACCCAAAACAGGAAAAAGTAGCCCAAAACGGACCACAGTAGCCCAAAATAGATCCACAGTAGCCCCAAAACAGACCAAAGTAGCCCAAAATGGATCAAAATAGCCCAAAACGGACCGACGTAGCCCAAAATAGATCCACAGTATCCCCAAAACAGACCAAAGTAGCCCAAAACGGACCACATTAGCCCACAATAAATCCTCAGTAGCCCAAAACAGGAAAAAGTAGCCCAAAACGGACCACAGTAGCCCAATATAAATCGACAGTAGCCCCAAAACAGACCAAGTAGCCCAAAACAGATCAAAGTAGCTCAAAACGGACCACAGTAGCCCAAAATGGACCACAGTAGCCCAAAATAGATCCACAGTAGCACCCAAACAGACCAAAGTAGACCAAAAAGGATCACAGTAGCCCAAAACAGGAAAAAGTAGCCCAAAACGGACCACACTAGCCCAAAACAGGAAAAAGTAGCCCAAAATGGACTGAAGTAGCCCAAAACGGATCGAAGGAGCCCAAAACGGACCACACTAGCCCAAAACAGGAAAAAGTAGCCCAACACGGACCGCAGTAGCCCATCACAGGAAAAAGTAGCCCAAAATGGGAAGTAGCCCAAAATAGATCCACAGTAGCCCCAACATAGGAAAAAGTAGCCCAAAATGGACTGAAGTAGCCCAAAACGGATCAAAGTAGCCCAAAACGGACCACAGTAGCCCAAAATAGATCCACAGTAGCCCCAAAACAGACCAAAGTAACCCAAAACAGGAAAAACTTAGCCCAAAACGGACCACAGTAGCCCAAAATAGATCCACAGTAGCACCCAAACAGACCAAAGTAGCCCAAAACGGATCAAAATAGCCCAAAACGGACCACAGTAGCCCAAAACAGGAAAAAGTAGCCCAAAATGGATTGAAGTAGCCCGAAACGGACCACAGTAGCCCAAAACGGACCAAACTAGCCCAAAACAGGAAAAAGTAGCCCAAAACGGACCACAGTAGCCCAAAATTGATCCACAGGAGCACCAAAACAGGAAAAAGTAGCCCAAAACGGACCATCGTAGCCCAAAATAGATCCACAGTAAACCCAAAACAGACCAAAGTAGCCCAAAACGGATCGAAGTAGCCCAAAACGGACCACACTAGCCCAAAACAGGAAAAAGTAGCCCAAAACGGACCACAGTAGCCCAAAATAGATCCACAGTAGCCCCAAAAAAAAAGTAAAAAAAAAAAAAAAAAAAAAAAAAAAAAAAACAAAAAAAAAAAAAAAAAAAAAAAAAAAAAACAGTAGCCCCAAAACATACCAAAGTAGCCCAAAACGGACCACAGTAGCCTAAAACGGACACAGTAGCCCAAAATAGATCCACAGTAGCCCCAAAACAGACCAAAGTAGCCCAAAATGGATCAAAGTAGCCCAAAACAGACCGACGTAGCTCAAAATAGATCCACAGTATCCCCAAAACAGACCAAAGTAGCCCAAAACGGACCACAGTAGCCCAAAATAAATCCACAGTAGCCCCAAAACAGACCAAAGTAGCCCAAAACGCATCAACGTTACCCAAAACAGGAAAAAGTAGCCCAAAACGGACCACAGTAGCCCAAAATAGATCCACAGTAGCCCCAAAACAGACCAAAGTAGCCCAAAATGGATCAAAGCCCAAAACGGACCGACGTAGCCCAAAATAGATCCACAGTATCCCCAAAACAGACCAAAGTAGCCCAAAACGGACCACATTAGCCCACAATAAATCCTCAGTAGCCCCAAAACAGGAAAAAGTAGCCCAAAACGGACCACAGTAGCCCAATATAAATCGACAGTAGCCCCAAAACAGACCAAAGTAGCCCAAAACAGATCAAAGTAGCTCAAAACGGACCACAGTAGCCCAAAATGGACCACAGTAGCCCAAAATAGATCCACAGTAGCACCCAAACAGACCAAAGTAGACCAAAAAGGATCACAGTAGCCCAAAACAGGAAAAAGTAGCCCAAAACGGACCACACTAGCCCAAAACAGGAAAAAGTAGCCCAAAATGGACTGAAGTAGCCCAAAACGGATCGAAGGAGCCCAAAACGGACCACACTAGCCCAAAACAGGAAAAAGTAGCCCAACACGGACCGCAGTAGCCCATCACAGGAAAAAGTAGCCCAAAATGGACCGAAGTAGCCCAAAATAGATCCACAGTAGCCCCAACATAGGAAAAAGTAGCCCAAAATGGACTGAAGTAGCCCAAAACGGATCAAAGTAGCCCAAAACGGACCACAGTAGCCCAAAATAGATCCACAGTAGCCCCAAAACAGACCAAAGTAACCCAAAACAGGAAAAACTTAGCCCAAAACGGACCACAGTAGCCCAAAATAGATCCACAGTAGCACCCAAACAGACCAAAGTAGCCCAAAACGGATCAAAATGCCCAAAACGGACCACAGTAGCCCAAACAGGAAAAAGTAGCCCAAAATGGATTGAAGTAGCCCGAAACGGACCACAGTAGCCCAAAACGGACCAAACTAGCCCAAAACAGGAAAAAGTAGCCCAAAACGGACCACAGTAGCCCAAAATTGATCCACAGGAGCACCAAAACAGGAAAAAGTAGCCCAAAACGGACCATCGTAGCCCAAAATAAATCCACAGTAGCCCCAAAACAGAAAAGTAGCCCAAAACGCATCAACGTTACCCAAAACAGGAAAAAGTAGCCCAAAACGGACCACAGTAGCCCAAAATAGATCCACAGTAGCCCCAAAACAGACCAAAGTAGCCCAAAACGGATTACAGTAGCCCAAAATAGGAAAAATTAGCCCAAAACGGACCACAGTAGCCCAAAATAGATCCACAGTAGCACCCAAACAGACCAAAGTAGCCCAAAACGGATCGAAGTTGCCCAAAACGGACCACACGAGCCCAAAACAGGAAAACGTAGCCCCAAACGGACCGCAGTAGCCCAACACAGGAAAAAGTAGCCCAAAATGGGGCGAAGTAGCCCAAAACGGACCACAGTAGCCCAAAATAGATCCTCAGTAGCCCAAAACAGACCAAAGTAGCCCAAAACAGGAAAAATTAGCCCAAAACGGACCACAGTAGCCCAAAATAGATCCACAGTAGCACCCAAACAGACCAAAGTAGCCCAAAACGGATCGAAGTAGCCCAAAACGGACCACAGTAGCACAAAATAGATCCACAGTAGCCCCAAAACAGACCAAAGTAGCCCAAAACGGATCACAGTAGCCCAAAACAGACCAAAGTAGCCCAAAACGGACCGCAGTACCCAACACAGGAAAAAGTAGCCCAAAATGGACCGAAGTAGCCCAAAACGGATCAAAGTAGCCCAAAACGGACCACACTAGCCCAAAATAGATCCACAGTAGCCTCAAAACAGACCAAAGTAGCCCAAAACGGATTTCAGTAGCCCAAAACAGAAAAAAATTTAGCCTAAAACGGACCACAGTAGCCCAAAATAGATCCACAGTAGCACCCAAACAGACCAAAGTAGCCCAAAACGGACCACAGTAGCCCAAAATAAATCGACAGTAGCTGCAAGAAAGACAAAAGTAGCCCAAAACGGATCACAGTAGCCCAAAACAGGAAAAAGTAGCCCAAAATGGACCGAAGTAGCCCAAAACGGATTAAAGTAGCCCAAAACGGACCACAGTAGCCCAAAACGGACAACAGTAGCACAAAATAGATCCACAGTAGCCCCAAAACAGACCAAAGTAGCCCAAAACGGATCACAGTAGCCCAAAACGGACCACCCTAGCCCAAAACAGGAAAAGTAGCCCAAAACGGACCGCAGTAGCCAAAAGTAGGTCCACAGTAGCACCCAAACAGACCAAAGTAGCCCAAAACGGATCGAAGTTGCACAAAACGGACCACAGTAGCCCAAAACAGGAAAAAGTAGCCCAAAACGGACCGCAGTAGCCCAATACAGGAAAAAGTAGCCCAAAATGGGGCGAAGTAGCCCAAAACGGATCAAGGTAGCCCAAAACGGACCACAGTAGCCCAAAATAGATCCACAGTAGCCCCAAAACATACCAAAGTAGCCCACAACGGATCACAGTAGCCCAAAACAGGAAAAAGTAGCCCAAAACGGACCACAGTAGCCCAAAATAAATCGACAGTAGCCCCAAAACAGACCAAAGTAGCCCAAAACGGACCACAGTAGCCCAAAACGGACCACAGTAGCCCAAAATAGATCCACAGTAGCCCCAAAACAGACCAAAGTAGCCCAAAACGGATCACAGTAGCCCAAAACAGGAAAAAGTAGCCCAAAACGGACCACACGAGCCCAAAACAGGAAAAAGTAGCCCAAAATGGATTGAAGTAGCCCAAAACGGATCACAGTAGCCCAAAACAGGAAAAAGTAGCCCAAAACGGACCACAGTAGCCCAAAATTGATCCACAGTAGCCCCAAAACAGACCAAAGTAGCCCAAAACAGATCACAGTAGCCCAAAACAGGAAAAAGTAGCCCAAAACAGACCACAGTAGCCCAAAATAAATCGACAGTAGCCCAAAACAGACCAAAGTAGCCCAAAACGGACCACAGTAGCCCAAAACGGACCACAGTAGCACAAAATAGATCGACAGTAGCCCCAAAACGGATCGAAGTAGCCCAAAACGGACCACACTAGCCCAAAACAGGAAAAAGTAGCCCAAAACGGACCACAGTAGCCCAAATAGATCCACAGTAGCCCCAACAAGGAAAAAGTAGCCCAAAATGGATTGAAGTAGCCCAAAACGACCACAGTAGCCCACAACGGACCAAACTAGCCCAAACAGGAAAAAGTAGCCCAAAACGGACCACAGTGGCCCAAAATTGATCCACAGTAGCCCAAAACAGGAAAAAGTAGCCCAAAACGGACCATCGTAGCCCAAAATAGATCCACAGTAAACCCAAAACAGACCAAAGTAGCCCAAAACGGATCGAAGTAGCCCAAAACGGACCACACTAGCCCAAAACAGGAAAAAGTAGCCCAAAACGGACCACAGTAGCCCAAAATAGATCCACAGTAGCACCCAAACAGACCAAAGTAGCCCAAAATGGACCGAAGTAGCCCAAAACGGATCAAAGTAGCCCAAAACGGACCACAGTAGCCCAAAATAGATCCACAGTAGCCCCAAAACAGACCAAAGTAGCCCAAAATGGATCGAAGTAGCCCAAAACGGACCACACTAGCCCAAAACAGAAGAAAGTAGCCCAAAATGGATTGAAGTAGCCCAAAACGGACCACAGTAGCCCAAAATACATCCACAGTAGCACCAAAACAGACCAAACTAGCCCAAAACAGGAAAAAGTAGCCCAAAACGGATCACAGTAGCCCAAAACAGGAAAAAGTAGCCCAAAACGGACCACAGTAGCCCAAAATAAATCGACAGTAGCCGCAAAACAGACAAAAGTAGCCCAAAACGGATCACGGTAGCCCAAAACAGGAAAAAGTAGCCCAAAACGGACCACAGTAGCCCAAAATAAATCAACAGTAGCCCCAAAACAGATCAAAGTAGCCCAAAACGGATCAAGTAGCCCAAAACGGACCACAGTAGCCCGAAATAGATCCACAGTAGCCCCAAAACAGACCAAAGTAGCCCAAAACGGATCACAGTAGCCCAAAACAGGAAAAAGTAGCCCAAAATGGACCACAGTAGCCCAAAATAGATCCACAGTAGCCCCAAAACAGACCAAAGTAGCCCAAAACGGATCACAGTAGCCCAAAACAGGAAAAAGTAGCCCAAAATGGACCACAGTAGCCCAAAATAGATCCACAGTAGCCCCAAAACAGACCAAAGTAGCCCAAAATTGATCGAAGAAGCCCAAAACGGACCACACTAGCCCAAAACAGGAAAAAGTAGCCCAAAACGGACCACAGTAGCCCAAAATAGATCCACAGTAGCCCCAAAACAGACCAAAGTAGCCCAAAACGCATCAAACTAAACCCAAAACCGACCACAGTTTCCCATAACAGGAAAAAGTAGCCCAAAAAGGACCACAGTAGCCCAAAATAGATCCACAGTAGCCCCAAAACAGACCAAAGTAGCCCAAAACGGACCGCAGTAGCCCAAAATAGATCCACAGTAGCCCCAAAACAGACCAAAGTAGCCCACAACGGATCACAGTAGCCCAAAACAGGAAAAAGTAGCCCAAAACGGACCACAGTAGCCCAAAATAAATCCACAGTAGCCCCAAAACAGACCAAAGTAGCCCAAAACGGATCACAGTAGCCCAAAACAGGAATAAGTAGCCCAAAACGGACCACGTTACCCCAAAATGGACCACAGTAGCCCAAAATAGATCCACAGTAGCCCAAAACTGACCAAAGTAGCCCAAAACGGACCACAGTAGCCCAAAATAAATCAACAGTAGCCCCAAAACAGATCAAAGTAGCCCAAAACGGATCACAGAAGCCCAAAACGGACCACACTAGCCCAAAACAGGAAAAAGTAGCCCAAAATGGACCGAAGTAGCCCAACACAGGAAAAAGTAGCCCAAAATGGGGCGAAGTAGCCCAAAACGGATCAAGGTAGCCCAAAACGGACCACAGTAGCCCAAAACGGACCACAGTAGCCCAAAATAGATCCACAGTAGCCCCAAAACAGACAAAAGTAGCCCACAACGGATCACAGTAGCCCAAAACAGGAAAAAGTAGCCAAAACGGACCACAGTAGCCCAAAATAAATCGACAGTAGCCCCAAAACAGACCAAAGTAGCCCAAAACGGACCACAGTAGCCCAAAACGGACCACAGTAGCACAAAATAGATCCACAGTAGCCCCAAAACAGACCAAAGTAGCCCAAAACGGATCACAGTAGCCCAAAACAGGAAAAAGTAGCCCAAAACGGACCACAGTAGCCCAAAATAGATCCACAGTAGCCCCAACACAGGAAAAAGTAGCCCAAAATTGACCGAAGTAGCCCAAAACGGATCAAAGTAGCCCAAAACGGACCACAGTAGCCCAAAATAAATCGACAGTAGCCCCAAAACAGACCAAAGTAGCCCAAAACGGACCACAGTAGCCCAAAACGGACCACAGTAGCCCAAAATAGATCCACAGTAGCCCCAAAACAGACCAAAGTAGCCCAAAACGGATCACAGTAGCCCAAAACAGGAAAAAGTAGCCCAAAACGGACCACACCAGCCCAAAACAGGAAAAAATAGCCCAAAATGGATTGAAGTAGCCCAAAACGGACCACAGTAGCCCAAAACGGACCAAACTAGCCCAAAACAGGAAAAAGTAGCCCATAACGGACCACAGTAGCCCAAAATTGATCCACAGTAGCCCCAAAACAGACCAAAGTAGCCCAAAACGGATCGAAGTAGCCCAAAACGGACCACACTAGCCCAAAACAGGAAAAAGTAGCCCAAAACGGACCACAGTAGCCCAAAATAGATCCACAGTAGCCCCAACACAGGAAAAAGTAGCCCAAAATGGACCGAAGTAGCCCAAAACGGATCAAAGTAGCCCAAAACGGACCACAGTAGCCCAAAATAGATCCACAGTAGCACCCAAACAGACCACAGTAGCCCAAAACGGACCACAGTAGCCCAAAATAGATCCACAGTAGCCCCAAAACAGACCAAAGTAGCCCAAAACGGATCGAAGTAGCCCAAAACGGACCACACTAGCCCAAAACAGGAAAAATAGCCCAAAACGGACCACAGTAGCCCAAAATAGATCCACAGTAGCCCCAAAACAGACCAAAGTAGCCCAAAACGGATTACAGTAGCCCAAAACAGGAAAAAGTAGCCCAAAACTGACCACACGAGCCCAAAATAGATCCACAGTAGCACCCAAACAGACCAAAGTAGCCCAAAACGGATCGAAGTTGCCCAAAACGGACCACACTAGCCCAAAACAGGAAAAAGTAGCCCAAAACGGACTGCAGTAGCCCAACACAGGAAAAAGTAGCCCAAAATGGGGCGAAGTAGCCCAAAACGGATCAAAGTAGCCCAAAACGGACCACAGTAGCCCAAAATAGATTCACAGTAGCCCCAAAACAGACCAAAGTAGCCCAAAACGGATTACAGTAGCCCAAAACAAAAAAAAATTAGCCCAAAACGGACCACAGTAGCCCAAAATAGATCCACAGTAGCCCCAAAACAGACCAAAGTAGCCCAAAACAGGAAAAAGTAGCCCAAAACGGACCACAGTAGCCCAAAATAGTTCCACAGTAGCCCCAACACAGGAAAAAGTAGCCCAAAATGGACCGAAGTAGCCCAAAACGGACCACAAAAGCCCAAAATAGATCCACAGTAGCCCCAAAACAGACCAAAGTAGCCCAAAACGGATCACAGTAGCCCAAAACAGGAAAAAGTAGCCCAAAACGGACCACAGTAGCCCAAAACAGGAAAAAGTAGCCCAAAATGGATTGAAGTAGCCCAAAACGGACCACAGTAGCCCAAAACGGACCAAACTAGCCCAAAACAGGAAAAAGTAGCCCAAAACGGACCACAGTAGCCCAAAATTGATCCACAGTAGCCCCAAAACAGATAAAAGTAGCCCAAAACGGATCGAAGTAGTCCAAAACGGACCACACTAGCCCAAAACAGGAAAAAGTAGCCCAAAACGGACCACAGTAGCCCAAAATAGATCCACAGTAGCCCCAACATAGGAAAAAGTAGCCCAAAATGGACCGAAGTAGCCCAAAACGGATCAAAGTAGCCCAAAACGGACCACAGTAGCCCAAAATAGATCCACAGTAGCCCCAAAACAGACCAAAGTAACTCAAAACAGGAAAAATTAGCCCAAAAAAGACCACAGTAGCCCAAAATAGATCCACAGTAGCACCCAAACAGACCAAAGTAGCCCAAAACGGATCAAAATTATTGTTTTACAACATGGACACACACAACAGAAAGTATACTGAAACCCATCAAGTCTCTCTTCAAAAAGACAGTTAAGATTTTGGACAGGAAACCTCTTCATTTTCATTATTGTAATGTTTTAAAAAAGTTTAACATTCTTGATTTAGACAGCTATCAGATTTTTATGGATGTCTGTCTCATCTTCAAAGTTTTAAACGCACTTGCCCCACCTCCACTGAATACATTTATTCAGAGAAAAAATAATGAAGGACGAAGAACCAGAGCTCTAACAAGAGTGACTGTAATGTACCAATGCGCAGAACAAAATTTGTCAAATGGTCAGTTCTGTAAGAGGTACACAGTCTTGGAATAAGTTACCACCACACATCAGAAACTGTGACAACTATTTAGTCTTTAAAAAACATCTCAAACATTGGTTAAAAACAAATCAGTCATGCACTCATATAGTTTAAATACTGTTTAAAACTGATGTCTGTTCCCGGGCATATATGGTATATTGTTCTTTAACTGTGGGTCAAATTTGTTTGTTCTTATTCTGTTTGTCTGCGTCTGTTTTGCCTTGATATTGTCTGTCTGTGCTCTGTCTTGTAATTGTCTATTGTATGACTTGCCATCACAAGGTTTTAAAGTCGTCTGTGTGTTATGTTTTTTAGAAACCTGCCTTGGGACTGCGGCTGAAATTTAGCAGTTGTGCTAAGTCCGGCACATTTACACTGGTACTTAATGCGTCAGTGTTGATGAATGTGCACTGTCCCAATTCAATAAATAAATAAAAAAAAAAAAAAAAAAAAAAAAAAGCCCAAAACGGACCGACGTAGCCCAAAATAGATCCACAGTAGCCCCAAAACGGACCAAAGTAGCCCAAAACGGACCACATTAGCCCAAAATAAATCCACAGTAGCCCCAAAACAGACCAAAGTAGCCCCAAAACGCATCAAACTAACCCAAAACGGACCACAGTTTCCCAAAACAGGAAAAATTAGCCTAAAACGGACCACAGTAGCCCAAAATAGATCCACAGTAGCACCCAAACAGACCAAAGTAGCCCAAAACGGATCAAAATAGCCCAAAACGGACCGACGTAGCCCAAAATAGATCCACAGTAGCCCCAAAACGGACCACAGTAGCCCAAAACGGACCACATTAGCCCAAAATAAATCCACAGTAGCCCCAAAACAGACCAAAGTAGCCCAAAACGCATCAAACTAACCCAAAACGGACCACAGTTTCCCAAAACAGGAAAAATTAGCCCAAAACGGACCACAGTAGCCCAAAATAGATCCACAGTAGCACCCAAACAGACCAAAGTAGCCCAAAACGGATCAAAATAGCCCAAAACGGACCGACGTAGCCCAAAATAGATCCACAGTAGCCCCAAAACGGACCAAAGTAGCCCAAAACGGACCACATTAGCCCAAAATAGATCCACAGTAGCCCAAAACAGACCAAAGTAGCCCAAAACGGACCGCAGTAGCCCAAAATAGATCCACAGTAGCCCCAAAACAGACCAAAGTAGCCCACAACGGATCACAGTAGCCCAAAACAGGAAAAAGTAGCACAAAACAGACCACAGTAGCCCAAAATAAATCGACAGTAGCCGCAAAACAGACAAAAGTAGCCCAAAACGGACCACAGTAGCCCAAAATAAATCCACAGTAGCCCCAAAACAGACCAAAGTAGCCCAAAACGGATCACAGTAGCCCCAACACACGAAAAAGTAGCCCAAAACGGACCACAGTAGCCCAAAATAAATCGACAGAAGCCCCAAAACAGACCAAAGTAGCCCAAAACGGACCACATTACCCCAAAATGGACCACAGTAGCCCAAAATAGATCCACAGTAGCCCCAAAACAGACCAAAGTAGCCCAAAACGGACCACAGTAGCCCAAAATAAATCAACAGTAGCCCCAAAACAGATCAAAGTAGCCCAAAACGGATCAAGTAGCCCAAAATGGACCACAGTAGTCCGAAATAGATCCACAGTAGCCCCAAAACAGACCAAAGTAGCCCAAAACAGATCACAGTAGCCCAAAACAGGAAAAAGTAGCCCAAAATGGACCACAGTAGCCCAAAATAAATCCACAGTAGCCCCAAAACAGACCAAAGTAGCCCAAAATTGATCGAAGTAGCCCAAAACGGACCACACTAGCCCAAAACAGGAAAACGTAGCCCAAAACGGACCGCAGTAGCCCAACACAGGAAAAAGTAGCCCAAAATGGGGCGAAGTAGCCCAAAACGGATCAAGGTAGCCCAAAACGGACCACAGTAGCCCAAAATAGATCCACAGTAGCACCCAAACAGACCACAGTAGCCCAAAACGGACCACAGTAGCCCAAAATAGATCCACAGTAGCACCAAAACAGACCAAAGTAGCCCAAAACGGATCACAGTAGCCCAAAACAGGAAAAAGTAGCCCAAAACGGACCACAGTAGCCCAAAACAGGAAAAAGTAGCCCAAAATTGAAGTAGCCCAAAACGGACCACAGTAGCCCAAAACGGACCAAACTAGCCCAAAACAGGAAAAAGTAGCCCAAAACGGACCACAGTAGCCCAAAATTGATCCACAGTAGCCCCAAAACAGACCAAAGTAGCCCAAAACGGATCGAAGTAGCCCAAAACGGACCACACTAGCCCAAAACAGGAAAAACTAGCCCAAAACGGACCACAGTAGCCCAAAATAGATCCACAGTAGCCCCAACACAAGAAAAAGTAGCCCAAAATGGACCGAAGTAGCCCAAAACGGATCAAAGTAGCCCAAAACGGACCACAGTAGCCCAAAATAGATCCACACTAGCCCCAAAACAGACCAAATTAACCCAAAACAGGAAAAATTAGCCCAAAACGGACCACAGTAGCCCAAAATAGATCCACAGTAGCACCCAAACAGACCAAAGTAGCCCAAAACGGATCAAAATAGCCCAAAACGGACCGACGTAGCCCAAAATAGATCCACAGTAGCCCCAAAACGGACCAAAGTAGCCCAAAACGGACCACATTAGCCCAAAATAGATCCACAGTAGCCCAAAACAGGAAAAAGTAGCCCAAAATGGACCACAGTAGCCCAAAATAAATCAACAGTAGCCCCAAAACAGACCAAAGTAGCCCAAAATTGATCGAAGTAGCCCAAAACGGACCACACTAGCCCAAAACAGCAAAAAGTAGCCCAAAACGGACCACAGTAGCCCAAAATAGATCCACAGTAGCCCAAAACAGACCAAAGTAGCCCAAAACGCATCAAACTAACCCAAAACAGACCACAGCTTCCCATAACAGCAAAAAGTAGCCCAAAAAGGACCACAGTAGCCCAAAATAGATCCACAGTAGCCCCAAAACAGACCAAAGTAGCCCAAAACGGACCGCAGTAGCCCAAAATAGATCCACAGTAGCCCCAAAACAGACCAAAGTAGCCCACAACGGATCACAGTAGCCCAAAACAGGAAAAAGTAGCCCAAAACGGACCACACTAGCCCAAAACAGGAAAAAGTAGCCCCAAACAGACCAAAGTAGCCCAAAACGGACCACAGTAGCCCAAAACAGGAAAAAGTAGCCCAAAACGGACCACAGTAGCCCAAAATAAATCGACAGTAGCCCCAAAACAGACCAAAGTAGCCCAAAACGGACCACATTACCCCAAAATGGACCACAGTAGCCCAAAATAGATCCACAGTAGCCCCAAAACAGACCAAAGTAGCCCAAAACGGACCACAGTAGCCCAAAATAAATCAACAGTAGCCCCAAAACAGATCAAAGTAGCCCAAAACGGATCAAAGTAGCCCAAAACGGACCACAGTAGCCCAAAATAGATCCACAGTAGCCCCAAAACAGACCAAAGTAGCCCAAAACGGATCACAGTAGCCCAAAATAGATCCACAGTAGCACCAAAACAGACCAAACTAGCCCAAAACAGGAAAAAGTAGCACAAAACGGATCACAGTAGCCCAAAACAGGAAAAAGTAGCCCAAACCGGTCCACAGTAGCCCAAAATAAATCGACAGTAGCCACAAAACAGACAAAAGTAGCCCAAAACGGATCACGGTAGCCCAAAACAGGAAAAAGTAGCCCAAAACGGACCACAGTAGCCCAAAATAGATCCACAGTAGCACCCAAACAGACCAAAGTAACCCAAAACAGGAAAAATTAGCCCAAAACGGACCACAGTAGCCCAAAATAGATCCACAGTAGCACCCAAACAGACCAAAGTAGCCCAAAACGGATCGAAGTTGCCCAAAACGGACCACACTAGCCCAAAACAGGAAAAAGTAGCCTAAAACGGACCGCAGTAGCCCAACACAGGAAAAAGTAGCCCAAAATGGACCAAAGTAGCCCAAAACGGATCAAGGTAGCCCAAAATGGACCACAGTAGCCCAAAACGGACC
Organism: Epinephelus cyanopodus; assembly: GCA_026686955.1. Lineage (NCBI taxonomy): Eukaryota > Metazoa > Chordata > Actinopteri > Perciformes > Serranidae > Epinephelus > Epinephelus cyanopodus. The sequence continues at coordinate 42,749 of JAMWDX010000043.1, forward strand.
ACAGTAGCCCAAAATAGATCCACAGTAGCCCCAAAACAGACCAAAGTAGCCCACAACGGATCACAGTAGCCCAAAACAGGAAAAAGTAGCCCAAAACGGACCACAGTAGCCCAAAATAAATCGACAGTAGACCCAAAACAGACCAAAGTAGCCCAAAACGGACCACAGTAGCAAAACGGACCACAGTAGCACAAAATAGATCCACAGTAGCCCCAAAACAGACCAAAGTAGCCCAAAACGGATCACAGTAGCCCAAAACAGGAAAAAGTAGCCCAAAACGGACCAAACTAGCCCAAAACAAAAAAGTAGCCAAAACGGACCACAGTAGCCCAAAATTGATCCACAGTAGCCCCAAAACAGACCAAAGTAGCCCACAACGGATCACAGTACCCAAAACAGGAAAAAGTAGCCCAAAACGGACCACACGAGCCCAAAATTGATCCACAGTAACCCCAAAACAACCAAAGTAGCCCACAACGGATCACAGTAGCCCAAAACAGGAAAAAGTAGCCCAAAACGGACCACAGTAGCCCAAAATTGATCCACAGTAGCCCCAAAACAGACCAAAGTAGCCCAAAACGGACAACAGTAGCCCAAAACGGACCACAGTAGCACAAAATGGATCCACAGTAGCCCAAAACAGACCAAAGTAGCCCAAAACGGATCACAGTAGCCCAAAACAGGAAAAAGTAGCCCAAAACGGACCACACGAGCCCAAAACAGGAAAAAGTAGCCCAAACCGGTCCACAGTAGCCCAAAATAAATCGACAGTAGCCACAAAACAGACAAAAGTAGCCCAAAACGGATCACGGTAGCCCAAAACAGGAAAAAGTAGCCCAAAACGGACCACAGTAGCCCAAAATAGATCCACAGTAGCACCCAAACAGACCAAAGTAACCCAAAACAGGAAAAATTAGCCCAAAACGGACCACAGTAGCCCAAAATAGATCCACAGTAGCACCCAAACAGACCAAAGTAGCCCAAAACGGATCGAAGTTGCCCAAAACGGACCACACTAGCCCAAAACAGGAAAAAGTAGCCTAAAACGGACCGCAGTAGCCCAACACAGGAAAAAGTAGCCCAAAATGGACCAAAGTAGCCCAAAACGGATCAAGGACCCAAAATGGACCACAGTAGCCCAAAACGGACCACAGTAGCCCAAAATAGATCCACAGTAGCCCAAAACAGACCAAAGTAGCCCACAACGGATCACAGTAGCCCAAAACAGGAAAAAGCCCAAACGGACCACAGTAGCCCAAAATAAATCGACAGTAGACCCAAAACAGACCAAAGTAGCCCAAAACGGACCACAGTAGCCCAAAACGGACCACAGTAGCACAAAATAGATCCACAGTAGCCCCAAAACAGACCAAAGTAGCCCAAAACGGATCACAGTAGCCCAAAACAGGAAAAAGTAGCCCAAAACGGACCAAACTAGCCCAAAACAGGAAAAAGTAGCCCAAAACGGACCACAGTAGCCCAAAATTGATCCACAGTAGCCCCAAAACAGACCAAAGTAGCCCACAACGGATCACAGTAGCCCAAAACAGGAAAAAGTAGCCCAAAACGGACCACACGAGCCCAAAATTGATCCACAGTAGCCCCAAAACAGACCAAAGTAGCCCACAACGGATCACAGTAGCCCAAAACAGGAAAAAGTAGCCCAAAACGGACCACAGTAGCCCAAAATTGATCCACAGTAGCCCCAAAACAGACCAAAGTAGCCCAAAACGGACAACAGTAGCCCAAAACGGACCACAGTAGCACAAAATGGATCCACAGTAGCCCCAAAACAGACCAAAGTAGCCCAAAACGGATCACAGTAGCCCAAAACAGGAAAAAGTAGCCCAAAACGGACCACACGAGCCCAAAACAGGAAAAAGTAGCCCAAAATGGATTGAAGTAGCCCAAAACGGACCACAGTAGCCCAAAACGGACCACACTAGCCCAAAACAGAAAAAAGTAGCCCAAAACGGACCACAGTAGCCCAAAATAGATCCACAGTAACCCCAACACAGGAAAAAGTAGCCCAAAATGGACGAAGTAGCCCAAAACGGATCAAAGTAGCCCAAAACGGACCACAGTAGCCCAAAATAGATCCACAGTAGCACCCAAACAGACCACAGTAGCCCAAAACGGACCACAGTAGCCCAAAATAGATCCACAGTAACCCCAAAACAGACCAAAGTAGCCCAAAACGGATCGAAGTAGCCCAAAACGGACCACAGTAGCCCAAAATAGATCCACAGTAGCCCCAAAACAGACCAAAGTAGCCCACAACGGATCACAGTAGCCCAAAACAGGAAAAAGTAGCCCAAAACGGACCACAGTAGCCCAAAATAAATCGACAGTAGCCGCAAAACAGACAAAAGTAGCCCAAAACGGACCACAGTAGCCCAAAAAAATCCACAGTAGCCCCAAAACAGACCAAAGTAGCCCAAAACGGACCACATACCCCAAAATGGACCACAGTAGCCCAAAATAGATCCACAGTAGCCCCAAACAGACCAAAGTAGCCCAAAACGGACCACAGTAGCCCAAAATAAATCAACAGTAGCCCCAAAATAGATCAAAGTAGCCCAAAACGGATCAAAGTAGCCCAAAACGGACCACAGTAGCCCGAAATAGATCCACAGTAGCCCCAAAACAGACCAAAGTAGCCCAAAACGGATCACAGTAGCCCAAAACAGGAAAAAGTAGCCCAAAATGGACCACAGTAGCCCAAAATAAATCAACAGTAGCCCCAAAACAGACCAAAGTAGCCCAAAATGATCGAATAGCCCAAAACGACCACACTAGCCAAAACAGCAAAAAGTAGCCAAAACGGACCACAGTAGCCAAAATAGATCCACAGTAGCCCAAAACAGACCAAAGTAGCCCAAACGCATCAAACTAACCCAAAACAGACCACAGCTTCCCATAACAGCAAAAGTAGCCCAAAAAGGACCACAGTAGCCCAAAATAGATCCACAGTAGCCCCAAAACACCAAAGTAGCCCAAAACGGACCGCAGTAGCCCAAAATAGATCCACAGTAGCCCCAAAACAGACCAAAGTAGCCCACAACGGATCACAGTAGCCCAAAACAGGAAAAAGTAGCCCAAAACGGACCACACTAGCCCAAAACGGAAAAAGTAGCCCCAAAACAGACCAAAGTAGCCCAAAACGGACCACAGTAGCCCAAAACAGGAAAAAGTAGCCCAAAACGGACCACAGTAGCCCAAAATAAATCGACAGTAGCCCCAAAACAGACCAAAGTAGCCCAAAACGGACCACATACCCCAAAATGGACACAGTAGCCAAAATAGATCCACAGTAGCCCCAAAACAGACCAAAGTAGCCCAAAACGGACCACAGTAGCCCAAAATAAATCAACAGTAGCCCCAAAACAGATCCAAAGTAGCCCAAAACGGATCAAAGTAGCCCAAAACGGACCACAGTAGCCCAAAATAGATCCACAGTAGCCCAAAACAGACCAAAGTAGCCCAAAACGGATCACAGTAGCCCAAAAGATCCACAGTAGCACCAAACAGACCAAACTAGCCCAAAACAGGAAAAATAGCACAAAACGGATCACAGTAGCCCAAAACAGGAAAAAGTAGCCAAAAAACCCCACAGTAGCCCAAAATAAATCACAGTAGCCCAAAACAGACAAAAGTAGCCCAAAAACGATCACGGTAGCCCAAAACAGAAAAGTAGCCCAAAACGGACCACAGTAGCCCAAAATAGATCCACAGTAGCACCCAAACAGACCAAAGTAACCCAAAACAGGAAAAATAGCCCAAAACGGACCACATAGCCCAAAATAGATCCACAGTAGCACCCAAACAGACCAAAGTAGCCCAAAACGGATCGAAGTTGCCCAAAACGACCACACTAGCCCAAAACAGGAAAAAGTAGCCTAAAACGGACCGCAGTAGCCAACACAGAAAAAGTAGCCCAAAATGGACCAAAAGTAGCCCAAAACGGATCAAGGTAGCCCAAAATGGACCACAGTAGCCCAAAACGGACCACAGTAGCCCAAAAGATCCACAGTAGCCCCAAAACAGACCAAAGTAGCCCACAAACGGACACAGTAGCCCAAAACAGGAAAAAGTAGCCCAAAACGGACCACAGTAGCCCAAAAAACGACAGTAGACCCAAAACAGACCAAAGTAGCCCAAAACGGACCACAGTAGCCCAAAACGGACCACAGCACAAAATAGATCCACAGTAGCCCCAAAACAGACCAAAGTAGCCAAAACGGATCACAGTAGCCCAAACAGGAAAAAGTAGCCCAAAACGGACCAAACTAGCCCAAAACAGGAAAAAGTAGCCCAAAACGGACCACAGTAGCCCAAAATTGATCCACAGTAGCCCCAAAACAGACCAAAGTAGCCCACAACGGATCACAGTAGCCCAAAACAGGAAAAAGTAGCCCAAAACGGACCACACGAGCCCAAAATTGATCCACAGTAGCCCCAAAACAGACCAAAGTAGCCCACAACGGATCACAGTAGCCCAAAACAGGAAAAAGTAGCCCAAAACGGACCACAGTAGCCCAAAATTGATCCACAGTAGCCCCAAAACAGACCAAAGTAGCCCAAAACGGACAACAGTAGCCCAAAACGGACCACAGTAGCACAAAATGGATCCACAGTAGCCCCAAAACAGACCAAAGTAGCCCAAAACGGATCACAGTAGCCCAAAACAGGAAAAAGTAGCCCAAAACGGACCACACGAGCCCAAAACAGGAAAAAGTAGCCCAAAATGGATTGAAGTAGCCCAAAACGGACCACAGTAGCCCAAAACGGACCACACTAGCCCAAAACAGAAAAAAGTAGCCCAAAACGGACCACAGTAGCCCAAAATAGATCCACAGTAACCCCAACACAGGAAAAAGTAGCCCAAAATGGACGAAGTAGCCCAAAACGGATCAAAGTAGCCCAAAACGGACCACAGTAGCCCAAAATAGATCCACAGTAGCACCCAAACAGACCACAGTAGCCCAAAACGGACCACAGTAGCCCAAAATAGATCCACAGTAACCCCAAAACAGACCAAAGTAGCCCAAAACGGATCGAAGTAGCCCAAAACGGACCACACTAGCCCAAAACAGGAAAAAGTAGCCCAAAACGGACCACAGTAGCCCAACACAGGAAAAAGTAGCCCAAAACGGACCACAGTAGCCCAAGATAGATCCACAGTAGCACCCAAACAGACCAAAGTAGCCCAAAACGGATCGAAGTTGCCCAAAACGGACCACACTAGCCCAAAACAGGAAAACGTAGCCCAAAACGGACCGCAGTAGCCCAACACAGGAAAAAGTAGCCCAAAATGGGGCGAAGTAGCCCAAAACGGATCAAAGTAGCCCAAAACGGACCACAGTAGCCCAAAATAGATCCACACTAGCCCCATAACAGACCAAAGTAGCCCAAAACGGATCGAAGTAGCCCAAAACGGACCACACTAGCCCAAAACAGAAGAAAGTAGCCCAAAATGGATTGAAGTAGCCCAAAACGGACCACAGTAGCCCAAAATAGATCCACAGTAGCACCAAAACAGACCAAACTAGCCCAAAAAAGGAAAAAGTAGCCGAAAACGGATCACAGTAGCCCAAAACAGGAAAAAGTAGCCCAAAACGGACCACAGTAGCCCAAAATAAATCGACAGTAGCCCCAAAACGGACCACAGTAGCCCAAAACGGACCGACGTAGCCCAAAATAGATCCACCGTAGCCCCAAAATAGACCATAGTAGCCCAAAACTGATCGAAGTAGCCCAAAACGGACCACACTAGCCCAAAACAGGAAAAAGTAGCCCAAAATGGACAGAAGGAGCCAAAACGGACCAAAGTAGCCCAAAACGGACCACAGTAGCCCAAAATAGATCCACAGTAGCCCCAAAACAGACCAAAGTAGCCCAAAACGGATCACAGTAGCCCAAAACAGGAAAAAGTAGCCCAAACCGGACCAAACAAGCCCAAAACAGGAAAAAGTTGCCCAAAACGGACCACAGTAGCCCAAAATTGATCCACAGTAGCCCCAAAACAGACCAAAGTAGCCCAAAACGGATCGAAGTAGCCCAAAACGGACCACACTAGCCCAAAACAGGAAAAAGTAGCCCAAAACGGACCACAGTAGCCCAAAATAGATCCACAGTAGCCCCAACATAGGAAAAAGTAGCCCAAAATGGACCGAAGTAGCCCAAAACGGATCAAAGTAGCCCAAAACGGACCACAGTAGCCCAAAATAGATCCACAGTAGCCCCAAAACAGACCAAAGTAGCCCAAAATTGATCGAAGTAGCCCAAAACGGACCACACTAGCCCAAAACAGGACAAAGTAGCCCAAAACGGACCACAGTAGCCCAAAATAGATTCTCAGTAGCCCCAACACAGGAAAAAGTAGCCCAAAATGGACCGAAGTAGCCCAAAACGGATCAAAGTAGCCCAAAATAGATCCACAGTAGCACCCAAACAGACCACAGTAGCCCAAAACGGACCACAGTAGCCCAAAATAGATCCACAGTAGCACCAAAACAGACCAAAGTAGCCCAAAACGGATCGAAGTTGCCCAAAACGGACCACACTAGCCCAAAACAGGAAAAAGGAGCCCAAAACGGACCGCAGTAGCCCAACACAGGAAAAAGTAGCCCAAAATGGGGCGAAGTAGCCCAAAACGGATCAAGGTAGCCCAAAATGGACCACAGTAGCCCAAAACGGACCACAGTAGCCCAAAATAGATCCACAGTAGCCCCAAAACATACCAAAGTAGCACACAACGGATCACAGTAGCCCAAAACAGGAAAAAGTAGCCCAAAATGGACCACAGTAGCCCAAAATAAATCGACAGTAGCCCCAAAACAGACCAAAGTAGCCCAAAACGGATCACAGTAGCCCAAAACAGGAAAAAGTAGCCCAAAACGGACCACATGAGCCCAAAACAGGAAAAAGTAGCCCAAAACGGACCACAGTAGCCCAAAATAGATTCTCAGTAGCCCCAACACAGGAAAAAGTAGCCCAAAATGGACCGAAGTAGCCCAAAACGGATCAAAGTAGCCCAAAACGGACCACAGTAGCCCAAAATAGATCCACAGTATCACCAAAACAGACCAAAGTAGCCCAAAACGGACCACACTAGCCCAAAACAGGAAAAAGTAACCCAAAACGGACCACAATAGCCCAAAATAGATCCACAGTAGCCCCAACATAGGAAAAAGTAGCCCAAAATGGACCGAAGTAGCCAAAAACGGATCAAAGTAGCCCAAAACGGACCACAGTAGCCCAAAATAGATCCACAGTAGCCCCAAAACAGACCAAAGTAACCCAAAACAGTAAAGATTAGCCCAAAACGGACCACAGTAGCCTAAAATAGATCCACGGTAGCACCCAAAAAGACCAAAGTAGCCCAAAACGGATCGAAGTTGCCCAAAACGGACCACACTAGCCCAAAACAGGAAAAAGTAGCCCAAAACGGACCGCAGTAGCCCAACACAGGAAAAAGTAGCCCAAAATGGGGCGAAGTAGCCCAAAACGGATCAAGGTAGCCCAAAACGGACCAAAGTAGCCCAAAACGGACAACAGTAGCCCAAAATAAATCGACAGTAGCCCCAAAACAGACCAAAGTAGCCCAAAACGGACCACAGTAGCCTAAAACGGACACAGTAGCACAAAATAGATCCACAGTAGCCCCAAAACAGACCAAAGTAGCGCAAAACGGATCACAGTAGCCCAAAACAGGAAAAAGTAGCCCAAAATTGATCCACAGTAGCCCCAAAACAGACCAAAGTAGCCCAAAACGGATTGAAGTAGCCCAAAACGGACCACAGTAGCCCAAAACGGACCAAACTAGCCCAAAACAGGAAAAAGTAGCCCATAACGGACCACAGTAGCCCAAAATTGATCCACAGTAGCCCCAAAACAGACCAAAGTAGCCCAAAACGGATCGAAGTAGCCCCAAACGGACGACACTAGCCCAAAACAGGAAAAAGTAGCCCAAAACGGACCACAGTAGCCCAAAATAGATCCACAGTAGCCCCAACACAGGAAAAAGTAGCCCAAAATGGCCCGAAGTAGCCCAAAACGGATCAAAGTAGCCCAAAACGGACCACAGTAGCCCAAAATAGATCCACAGTAGCACCCAAACAGATCAAAGTAGCCCAAAACGGATCAAAGTTGCCCAAAACGGACCACACTAGCCCAAAACAGGAAAAAGTAGCCCAAAATGGGGCGAAGTAGCCCAACACAGGAAAAAGTAGCCCAAAATGGGGCGAAGTAGCCCAAAACGGATCAAGGTAGCCCAAAATGGACCACAATGGCCCAAAACGGACCACAGTAGCCCAAAATAGATCCACAGTAGCCCCAAAACATACCAAAGTAGCACACAACGGATCACAGTAGCCCAAAACAGGAAAAAGTAGCCCAAAACGGACCACAGTAGCCCAAAATAAATCGACAGTAGCCCCAAAACAGACCAAAGTAGCCCAAAACGGACCACAGTAGCACAAAATAGATCCACAGTAGCCCCAAAACAGACCAAAGTAGCCCAAAACGGATCACAGTAGCCCAAAACAGGAAAAAGTAGCCCAAAATAAATCCACAGTAGCCCCAAAACAGACCAAACTAGCCCAAAATGGATTGAAGTAGCCCAAAACGGACCACAGTAGCCCAAAACGGACCAAAACTAGCCCAAAACAGGAAAAAGTAGCCCAAAACGGACCACAGTAGCCCAAAATTGATCCACAGTAGCCCCAAAACAGACCAAAGTAGCCCAAAACGTATCGAAGTAGCCCAAAACGGACCACACTAGCCCAAAACAGGAAAAAGTAGCCCAAAACGGACCACAGTAGCCCAAAATAGATCCACAGTAGCCCCAACGCAGGAAAAAGTAGCCCAAAATGGACCGAAGTAGCCCAAAACGGATCAAGGTAGCCCAAAACGGACCACAGTAGCCCAAAACGGACAGACGTAGCCCAAAATAGATCCACAGTAGCCCCAAAACAGACCAAAGTAGCCCACAACGGATCACAGTAGCCCGAAACAGGAAAAAATAGCCCAAACCGGACCACAGTAGCCCAAAATAAATCAACAGTAGCCCCAAAACAGATCAAAGTAGCCCAAAACGGATCGAAGTAGCCCAAAACAGGAAAAAATAGCCCAAAGCGGACCACAGTAGCCCAAAACAGGAAAAAGTAGCCCAAAATGGATTGAAGTAGCCCAAAACGGACCACAGTAGCCCAAAACAGACCAAACCAGCCCAAAACAGGAAAAAGTAGCCCAAAACGGACCACAGTAGCCCAAAATTGATCCACAGTAGCCCCAAAACAGACCAAAGTAGCCCAAAACGGATCGAAGTAGCCCAAAACGGACCACACTAGCCCAAAACAGGAAAAAGTAGCCCAAAACGGACCACAGTAGCCCAAAATAAATCGACAGTAGCCCCAAAACAGACCAAAGTAGCCCAAAACGGGCAACAGTAGCCCAAAATAGATCCACAGTAGCCCCAACATAGGAAAAAGTAGCCCAAAATGGACCGAAGTAGCCCAAAACGGATCAAAGTAGCCCAAACCGGACCACAGTAGCCCAAAATAGATCCACAGTAGCCCCAAAACAGACCAAAGTAACCCAAAACAGGAAAAATAGCCCAAAACGGACCGACGTAGCCCAAAATAGATCCACAACGGACCAAAGTAGCCCAAAACGGACCACATTAGCCCAAAATAAATCCACAGTAGCCCCAAAACAGACCAAAGTAGCCCAAAACGCATCAAACCAACCCAAAACGGACCACACTTTCCCAAAACCGGAAAAATTAGCCCAAAACGGACCACAGTAGCCCAAAATAGATCCACAGTAGCACCCAAACAGACCAAAGTAGCCCAAAACGGATCAAAATAGCCCAAAACGGACCACATTAGCCCAAAATAGATCCACAGTAGCCCAAAACAGACCAAAGTAGCCCAAAACGGACCGCAGTTGCCCAAAATAGATCCACTGTAGCCCCAAAATAGACCAAAGTAGCCCACAACGGATCACAGTAGCCCAAAACAGGAAAAAGTAGCCCAAAACGGACCACAGTAGCCCAAAAAAATCGACAGTAGCCGCAAAACAGACAAAAGTAGCCCAAAACGGACCACAGTAGCCCAAAATAAATCCACAGTACCCCAAAAAACAGACCAAAGTAGCCCAAAACGGATCACAGTAGCCCAACACAGGAAAAAGTAGCCCAAAACGGACCACAGTAGCCCAAAATAAATCGACAGTAGCCCCAAACAGACCAAAGTAGCCCAAAACGGACCGCAGTAGCCCAAAATAGATCCACAGTAGCCCCAAAACAGACCAAAGTAGCCCACAACGGATCACAGTAGCCCAAAACAGGAAAAAGTAGCCCAAAACGGGACAGTAGCACAAAATAAATCCACAGTAGCCCCAAAACAGACCAAAGTAGCCCAAAACGGATCACAGTAGCCCAAAACAGGAAAAAGTAGCCCAAAACGGACCACAGTAGCCCAAAATGGACCACAGTAGCCCAAAATAGATCCACAGTAGCCCCAAAACAGACCAAAGTAGCCCAAAACGGACCACAGTAGCCCAAAATAAATCAACAGTAGCCCCAAAACAGATCAAAGTAGCCCAAAACGGATCAAAGTAGCCCAAAACGGACCACAGTAGCCCAAAATAGATCCACAGTAGCCCCAAAACAGACCAAAGTAGCCCAAAACGGATCACAGTAGCCCAAAACAGGAAAAAGTAGCCCAAAATGGACCACAGTAGCCCAAAATAAATCCACAGTAGCCCCAAAACAGACCAAAGTAGCCCAAAATTGATCGAAGTAGCCCAAAACGGACCACACTAGCCCAAAACAGGAAAAAGTAGCCCAAAACGGACCACAGTAGCCGAAAATAGATCCACAGTAAACCCAAAACAGACCAAAGTAGCCCAAAACGGATCAAAGTAGCCCAAAACAGACCACAATAGCCCAAAACGGACCGACGTAGCCCAAAATAGATCCACTGTAGCCCCAAAATAGACCATAGTAGCCCAAAACTGATCGAAGTAGCCCAAAACGGACCACACTAGCCCAAAACAGGAAAAAGTAGCCCAAAATGGACCGAAGGAGCCAAAACGGATCAAAGTAGCCTAAAACGGACCACAGTAGCCCAAAATAGATCCACAGTAGCCCCAAAACAGACCAAAGTAGCCCAAAACGGATCACAGTAGCCCAAAACAGGAAAAAGTAGCCCAAACCGGACCACAGTAGCCCAAAATAGATCCACAGTAGCACCCAAACAGACCAAAGTAGCCCAAAACGGATCGAAGTTGCCCAAAACGGACCACACTAGCCCAAAACAGGAAAAAGTAGCCCAAAACGGACCGCAGTACCCCAAAACGGACCAAACTAGCCCAAAACAGGAAAAAGTAGCCCAAAACGGACCACAGTAGCCCAAAATTGAGCCACAGTAGCCCCAAAACAGACCAAAGTAGCCCAAAACGGATCGAAGTAGCCCAAAACGGACCACAGTAGCCCAAAACAGGAAAAAGTAGCCCAAAACGGACCACAGTAGCCCAAAATAGATCCACAGTAGCCCCAACATAGGAAAAAGTAGCCCAAAATGGACCGAAGTAGCCCAAAACGGATCAAAGTAGCCCAAAACGGACCACAGTAGCCCAAAACGGACCACAGTAGCCCAAAATAGATCCACAGTAGCCCCAAAACAGACCAAAGTAGCCCAAAACGGACCACAGTAGCCTAAAACGGACACAGTAGCCCAAAATAGATCCACAGTAGCCCCAAAATAGACCAAAGTAGCCCAAAATGGATCAAAGTAGCCCAAAACAGACCGACGTAGCTCAAAATAGATCCACAGTAGCCCCAAAACAGACCAAAGTAGCCCAAAACAGACCAAAGTAGCCCAAAACGCATCAACGTTACCCAAAACAGGAAAAAGTAGCCCAAAACGGAACACAGTAGCCCAAAATAGATCCACAGTAGCCCCAAAACAGACCAAAGTAGCCCAAAATGGATCAAAATAGCCCAAAACGGACCGACGTAGCCCAAAATACATCCACAGTAGCCCCAAAACAGACCAAAGTAGCCCAAAACGGACCACATTAGCCCACAATAAATCCTCAGTAGCCCCAAAACAGGAAAAAGTAGCCCAACACGGACCGCAGTAGCCCATCACAGGAAAAAGTAGCCCAAAATGGACCGAAGTAGCCCAAAATAGATCCACAGTAGCCCCAACATAGGAAAAAGTAGCCCAAAATGGACTGAAGTAGCCCAAAACGGATCAAAGTAGCCCAAAACGGACCACAGTAGCCCAAAATAGATCCACAGTAGCCCCAACATAGGAAAAAGTAGCCCAAAATGGACCGAAGTAGCCCAAAACGGATCAAAGTAGCCCAAAACGGACCACAGTAGCCAAAAACGGACCACAGTAGCCCAAATTAAATCCACAGTAGCCCCAAAACAGACCAAAGTAGCCCAAAACGCATCAACGTTACCCAAAACAGGAAAAAGTAGCCCAAAACGGACCACAGTAGCCCAAAATAGATCCACAGTAGCCCCAAAACAGACCAAAGTAGCCCAAAATGGATCAAAATAGCCCAAAACGGACCGACGTAGCCCAAAATACATCCACAGTAGCCCCAAAACAGACCAAAGTAGCCCAAAACGGACCACATTAGCCCACAATAAATCCTCAGTAGCCCCAAAACAGGAAAAAGTAGCCCAACACGGACCGCAGTAGCCCATCACAGGAAAAAGTAGCCCAAAATGGACCGAAGTAGCCCAAAATAGATCCACAGTAGCCCCAACATAGGAAAAAGTAGCCCAAAATGGACTGAAGTAGCCCAAAACGGATCAAAGTAGCCCAAAACGGACCACAGTAGCCCAAAATAGATCCACAGTAGCCACAAAACAGACCAAAGTAACCCAAAACAGGAAAAACTTAGCCCAAAACGGACCACAGTAGACCAAAATAGATCCACAGTAGCACCCAAACAGACCAAAGTAGCCCAAAACGGATCACAGTAGCCCAAAACAGGAAAAAGTAGCCCAAAACGGACCACAGTAGCCCAAAATAAATCGACAGTAGCCCCAAAACAGACCTAAGTAGCCCAAAACGGACCACAGTAGCCCAAAACGGACCACAGTAGCCCAAAATAGATCCACAGTAGCTCCAAAACAGACCAAAGTAGCCCAAAACGGATCACAGTAGCCCAAAACAGGAAAAAGTAGCCCAAAACGGACCACACGAGCCCAAAACGGGAAAAAGTAGCCCAAAATGGATTGAAGTAGCCCAAAACGGACCACAGTAGCCCAAAACAGGAAAAAGTAGCCCAAAACGGACCACAGTAGCCCAAAATTGATCCACAGTAGCCCCAAAACAGACCAAAGTAGCCCAAAACGGACAACAGTATCCCAAAACGGACCACAGTAGCACAAAATGGATCCACAGTAGCCCCAAAACAGACCAAAGTAGCCCAAAACGGATCACAGTAGCCCAAAACGGACCACACGAGCCCAAAACAGGAAAAAGTAGCCCAAAATGGATTGAAGTAGCCCAAAACGGACCACAGTAGCCCAAAACGGACCAAACTAGCCCAAAACAGGAAAAAGTAGCCCATAACGGACCACAGTAGCCCAAAATAGATCCACAGTAGCCCCAAAACAGACCAAAGTAGCCCAAAACGGATCGAAGTAGCCCAAAACGGACCACACTAGCCCAAAACAGGAAAAACTAGCCCAAAACGGACCACAGTAGCCCCAAAACAGACCAAAGGAGCCCCAACACAGGAAAAAGTAGCCCAAAACGGACCGCAGTAGCCCAACACAGGAAAAAGTAGCCCAAAATGGGGCGAAGTAGCCCAAAACGGATCAAGGTAGCCCAAAACGGACCACAGTAGCCCAAAACGGACCGACGTAGCCCAAAATAGATCCACAGTAGCCCCAAAACGGACCAAAGTAGCCCACAACGGATCACAGTAGCCCAAAACAGGAAAAAGTAGCCCAAAACGGACCACAGTAGCCCAAAATAAATCGACAGTAGCCCCAAAACAGACCAAAGTAGCCCAAAACGGGCAACAGTAGCTCAAAACGGACCACAGTAGCACAAAATGGATCCACAGTAGCCCCAAAACAGACCAAAGTAGCCCAAAACGGATCACAGTAGCCCAAAACAGGAAAAAGTAGCCCAATACGGACCACACGAGCCCAAAACAGGAAAAAGTAGCCCAAAATGGATTGAAGTAGCCCAAAACGGACCACAGTAGCCCAAAACGGACCAAACTAGCCCAAAACAGGAAAAAGTAGCCCATAACGGACCACAGTAGCCCAAAATTGATCCACAGTAGCCCCAAAACAGACCAAAGTAGCCCAAAACGGATCGAAGTAGCCCAAAACGGACCACACTAGCCCAAAACAGGAAAAAGTAGCCCAAAACGGTTCGAAGTAGCCCAAAACGGACCACACTAGCCCAAAACAGGAAAAAGTAGCCCAAAACGGACCACAGTAGCCCAAAATAGATCCACAGTAGCCCCAACACAGGAAAAAGTAGCCCAAAATGGACCGAAGTAGCCCAAAACGGATCAAAGTAGCCCAAAACGGACCACAGTAGCCCAAAATAGATCCACAGTAGCACCAAAACAGACCATAGTAGCCCAAAACGGATCGAAGTTGCCCAAAACGGACCACACTAGCCCAAAACAGGAAAAAGTAGCCCAAAACGGACCACAGTAGCCCAAAATAGATCCACAGTAGCCCCAACACAGGAAAAAGTAGACCAAAATGGAGCGAAGTAGCCCAAAACGGATCAAAGTAGCCCAAAACGGACCACAGTAGCCCAAAATAGATCCACATTAGCCCCAAAACAGACCAAAGTAACCCAAAATAGGAAAAATTAGCCCAAAACGGACGACAGTAGCCCAAAATAGATCGACAGTAGCCCCAAAACAGACCAAAGTAGCCCACAACGGATCATAGTAGCCCAAAACAGGAAAAAGTAGCCCAAAACGGACCACAGTAGCCCAACATAAATCGACAGTAGCCCCAAAACAGACCAAAGTAGCCCAAAACGGACCACAGTAGCTCAAAATAGATCCACAGTAGCCCCAAAACGGACCACACTAGCCCAAAACAGAAGAAAGTAGCCCAAAATGGATTGAAGTAGCCCAAAACGGACCACAGTAGCCCAAAATGGGGCGAAGTAGCCCTAAACGGACCACAGTAGCCCAAAACAGGAAAAAGTAGCCCAAAATGGATTGAAGTAGCCCAAAACGGACCACAGTAGCCCAAAACGGACCAAACTAGCCCAAAACAGGAAAAAGTAGCCCATAACGGACCACAGTAGCCCAAAATTGATCCACAGTAGCCCCAAAACAGACCAAAGTAGCCCAAAACAGTTCGAAGTAGCCCAAAACGGACCACACTAGCCCAAAACAGGAAAAAGTAGCCCAAAACGGACCACAGTAGCCCAAAATAGATCCACAGTAGCCCCAACACAGGAAAAAGTAGCCCAAAATGGATCAAAGTAGCCCAAAACGGACCACAGTAGCCCAAAATAGATCCACAGTAGCACCAAAACAGACCAAAGTAGCCCAAAACGGATCGAAGTTGCCCAAAACGGACCACACTAGCCCAAAACAGGAAAAAGTAGCCCAAAACGGACCGCAGTAGCCCAAAACAGGAAAAAGTAGCCCAAAACGGACCACAGTAGCCCAAAATAAATCGACAGTAGACCCAAAACAGACCAAAGTAGCCCAAAACGGACCACAGTAGCCCAAAACGGACCACAGTAGCACAAAATAGATCCACAGTAGCCCCAAAACAGACCAAAGTAGCCCAAAACGGATCGCAGAAGCCCAAAACAGGAAAAAGTAGCCCAAAACGGACCACACGAGCCCAAAACATGAAAAAGTAGCCCAAAATGGATTGAAGTAGCCCAAAACGGACCACAGTAGCCCAAAACGGACCAAACTAGCCCAAAACAGGAAAAAGTAGCCCAAAACGGACCACAGTAGCCCAAAATTGATCCACAGTAGCCCCAAAACAGACCACAGTAGCCCAAAAAGTATCGAAGTTGCCCAAAACGGACCACACTAGCCCAAAACAGGAAAAAGTAGCCCAAAACGGACCACAGTAGCCCAAAATAGATCCACAGTAGCCCCAACATAGGAAAAAGTAGCCCAAAATGGACCGAAGTAGCCCAAAACGGATCAAAGTAGCCCAAAACGGACCACAGTAGCCCAAAATAGATCCACAGTAGCCCCAAAACAGACCAAAGTAACCCAAAACGGATCGAAGTTGCCCAAAACGGACCACACTGGCCCAAAACAGGAAAAAGTAGCCCAAAACGGACCGCAGTAGCCTAACACAGGAAAAAGTAGCCCAAAACGGATCAAGGTAGCCCAAAACGGACCACAGTAGCCCAAAATAGATCCACAGTAGCCCCAAAACAGGCCAAAGTAGCCCACAACGGATCACAGTAGCCCAAAACAGGAAAAAGTAGCCCAAAACGGACCACAGTAGCCCAAAATAAATCAACAGTAGCCCCAAAACAGACCAAAGTAGCCCAAAACGGATTGAAGTAGCCCAAAACGGACCACACTAGCCAAAAACAGGAAAAAGTAGCCCAAAACGGACCGCAGTAGCCCAACACAGCAAAAAGTAACCCAAAATGGGGCGAAGTAGCCCAAAACGGATCAAGGTAGCCCAAAACGGACCACAGTAGCCCAAAAGGGACCACAGTAGCCCAAAATGGATCCACAGTAGCCCCAAAACAGACCAAAGTAGCCCACAACGGATCACAGTAGCCCAAAACAGGAAAAAGTAGACCAAAACAGACCACAGTAGCCCAAAATAGATCCACAGTAGCACCAAAACAGACCACAGTAGCCCAAAACGGATCACAGTAGCCCAAAACAGGAAAAAGTAGCCCAATACGGACCACAGTAGCCCAAAACAGGAAAAAGTAGCCCAAAATGGATTGAAGTAGCCCAAAACGGACCACAGTAGCCCAAAACGGACCAAACTAGCCCAAAACAGGAAAAAGTAGCCCATAACGGACCACAGTAGCCCAAAATTGATCCACAGTAGCCCCAAAACAGACCAAAGTAGCCCAAAACGGATCGAAGTAGCCCAAAACGGACCACACTAGCCCAAAACAGGAAAAAGTAGCCCAAAACGGTTCGAAGTAGCCCAAAACGGACCACACTAGCCCAAAACAGGAAAAAGTAGCCCAAAACGGACCACAGTAGCCCAAAATAGATCCACAGTAGCCCCAACACAGGAAAAAGTAGCCCAAAATGGATCAAAGTAGCCCAAAACGGACCAAAGTAGCCCAAAATAGATCCACAGTAGCACCAAACAGACCAAAGTAGCCCAAAACGGATCGAAGTTGCCCAAAACGGACCACACTAGCCCAAAACAGGAAAAAGTAGCCCAAAACGGACCGCAGTAGCCCAAAACAGGAAAAAGTAGCCCAAAACGGACCACAGTAGCCCAAAATAAATCGACAGTAGACCCAAAACAGACCAAAGTAGCCCAAAACGGACCACAGTAGCCCAAAACGGACCACAGTAGCACAAAATAGATCCACAGTAGCCCCAAAACAGACCAAAGTAGCCCAAAACGGATCGCAGTAGCCCAAAACAGGAAAAAGTAGCCCAAAACGGACCACACGAGCCCAAAACAGGAAAAAGTAGCCCAAAATGGATTGAAGTAGCCCAAAACGGACCACAGTAGCCCAAAACGGACCAAACTAGCCCAAAACAGGAAAAAGTAGCCCAAAACGGACCACAGTAGCCCAAAATTGATCCACAGTAGCCCCAAAACAGACCAAAGTAGCCCAAAAAGTATCGAAGTAGCCCAAAACGGACCACACTAGCCCAAAACAGGAAAAAGTAGCCCAAAACGGACCACAGTAGCCCAAAATAGATCCACAGTAGCCCCAACACAGGAAAAAGTAGCCCAAAATGGACCGAAGTAGCCCAAAACGGATCAAGGTAGCCCAAAACGGACCACAGTAGCCCAAAACGGACCGACGTAGCCCAAAATAGATCCACAGTAGCCCCAAAACAGACCAAAGTAGCCCACAACGGATCACAGTAGCCCAAAACAGGAAAAAGTAGCCCAACACGGACCATAGTAGCCCAAAATAGATCCACAGTAGCACCAAAACAGACCAAAGTAGCCCAAAACGGATCACAGTAGCCCAAAACAGGAAAAAGTAGCCCAAAACGGACCACAGTAGCCCAAAACAGGAAAAAGTAGCCCAAAATGGATTGAAGTAGCCCAAAACGGACCACAGTAGCCCAAAACAGACCAAACTAGCCCAAAACAGGAAAAAGTAGCCCAAAACGGACCACAGTAGCCCAAAATAGATCCACAGTAGCCCCAACATAGGAAAAAGTAGCCCAAAATGGACCGAAGTAGCCCAAAACGGATCAAAGTAGCCCAAAACGGACCACAGTAGCCCAAAATAGATCCACAGTAGCCCCAAAACAGACCAAAGTAACTCAAAACAGGAAAAATTCGCCCAAAACAGACCACAGTAGCCCAAAATAGATCCACAGTAGCACCTAAACAGACCAAAGTAGCCCAAAACGGATCAAAATAGCCCAAAACGGACCGACATAGCCCAAAATAGATCCACAGTAGCCCCAAAACGGACCAAAGTAGCCCAAAACGGACCACATTAGCCCAAAATAAATCCACAGTAGCCCCAAAACAGACCAAAGTAGCCCAAAACGCATCAAACTAACCCAAAACAGACCACAGTTTCCGAAAACAGGAAAAATTAGCCCAAAACGGACCACAGTAGCCCAAAATAGATGCACAGTAGCACCCAAACAGACCAAAGTAGCCCAAACGGATCAAAATAGCCAAAACGGACCGACGTAGCCCAAAATAGATCCACAGTAGCCCCAAAACGGACCAAAGTAGCCCAAAACGGACCACATTAGCCCAAAATAAATCCACAGTAGCCCCAAAACAGACCAAAGTAGCCCAAAACGCATCAAAGTAACCCAAAACGGACCACAGTTCCCCAAAACAGGAAAAATTAGCCCAAAACGGACCACAGTAGCCCAAAATAGATCCACAGTAGCACCCAAACAGACCAAAGTAGCCCAAAACGGATCAAAATAGCCCAAAACGGACCGACGTAGCCCAAAATAGATCCACAGTAGCCCCAAAACGGACCAAAGTAGCCCAAAACGGACCACATTAGCCCAAAATAGATCCACAGTAGCCCAAAACAGACCAAAGTAGCCCAAAACGGACCATACTAGCCCAAAACAGGAAAAAGTAGCCCAAAATGGACCGAAGGAGCCAAAACGGATCAAAGTAGCCCAAAACGGACCACAGTAGCCCAAAATAGATCCACAGTAGCCCCAAAACAGACCAAAGTAGCCCAAAACGGATCACAGTAGCCCAAACAGGAAAAAGTAGCCCAAACCGGACCACAGTAGCCCAAAATAGATCCACAGTAGCACCCAAACAGACCAAGTAGCCCAAAACGGATCGAAGTTGCCCAAAACGGACCACACTAGCCCAAAACAGGAAAAGTAGCCCAAAACGGACCGCAGTAGCCAAAACGGACCAAACTAGCCCAAAACAGGAAAAAGTAGCCCAAAACGGACCACAGTAGCCCAAAATTGATCCACAGTAGCCCAAAACAGACCAAAGTAGCCCAAAACGGATCGAAGTAGCCCAAAACGGACCACACTAGCCCAAAACAGGAAAAAGTAGCCCAAAACGGACCACAGTAGCCCAATAGATCCACAGTAGCCCCAACATAGGAAAAAGTAGCCCAAAATGGACCGAAGTAGCCCAAAACGGATCAAAGTAGCCCAAAACGGACCACAGTAGCCCAAAATAGATCCACAGTAGCCCCAAAACAGACCAAAGTAGCCCAAAACGGACCACAGTAGCCTAAAACGGAAACAGTAGCCCAAAATAGATCCACAGTAGCCCCAAAACAGACCAAAGGAGCCCAAAATGGATCAAAGTAGCCCAAAACAGACCGACGTAGCTCAAAATAGATCCACAGTAGCCCCCAAACAGACCAAAGTAGCCCAAAACGGACCACAGTAGCCCAAATTAAATCCACAGTAGCCCCAAAACAGACCAAAGTAGCCCAAAACGCATCAACGTTACCCAAAACAGGAAAAAGTAGCCCAAAACGGACCACAGCAGCCCAAAATAGATCCACAGTAGCCCCAAAACAGACCAAAGTAGCCCAAAATGGATCAAAATAGCCCAAAACGGACCGACGTAGCCCAAAATAGATCCACAGTAGCCCAAAACAGACCAAAGTAGCCCAAAACGGACCACATTAGCCCACAATAAATCCTCAGTAGCCCCAAAACAGGAAAAAGTAGCCCAAAACGGACCACAGTAGCCCAATATAAATCGACAGTAGCCCCAAAACAGACCAAAGTAGCCCAAAACAGATCAAAGTAGCTCAAAACGGACCACAGTAGCCCAAAATAGATTCACAGTAGCCCCAAAACAGACCAAAGTAGCCCAAAACGGATTACAGTAGCCCAAAACAGAAAAAAATTAGCCCAAAACGGACCCAGTAGCCCAAAATAGATCCACAGTAGCCCCAAAACAGACCAAAGTAGCCCAAAACAGGAAAAAGTAGCCCAAAATGGACCAAAGTAGCCCAAAACGGATCAAAGTAGCCCAAAACAGACCACAGTAGCCCAAAACGGACCACAGTAGCCCAAAATAGATCCACAGTAGCCCCAAAACAGACCAAAGTAGCCCAAAACGGATCGAAGTAGCCCAAAACGGACCACACTAACCCAAAACAGGAAAAAGTAGCCCAAAACGGACCACAGTAGCCCCAAAACAGACCAAAGGAGCCCACAACGGATCATAGTAGCCCAAAACAGGAAAAAGTAGCCCAAAACGGACCACAGTAGCCCAAAATAAATCCACAGTAGCCCCAAAACAGACCAAAGTAGCCCAAAACGGACCACAGTAGCCCAAAACGGACCACAGTAGCACAAATAGATCCACAGTAGCCCCAAAACGGACCACACTAGCCCAAAACAGAAGAAAGTAGCCCAAAATGGATTGAAGTAGCCCAAAACGGACCACAGTAGCCCAAAACGGACCAAACTAGCCCAAAACAGGAAAAAGTAGCCCATAGCGGACCACAGTAGCCCAAAATTGATCCACAGTAGCCCCAAAACAGACCAAAGTAGCCCAAAACGGATCGGAGTAGCCCAAAACGGACCACACTAGCCCAAAACAGGAAAAAGTAGCCAAAAACGGACCACAGTAGCCCAAAATAGATCCACAGTAGCCCCAACACAGGAAAAACTAGCCCAAAATGGACCGAAGTAGCCCAAAACGGATCAAAGTAGCCCAAAACGGACCACAGTAGCCCAAAATAGATCCACAGTAGCCGCAAAACAGACCAAAGTAGCCCAAAACGGATTACAGTAGCCCAAAACAGGAAAAAGTAGCCCAAAACGGACCACAGTAGCCCAAAATAGATCCACAGTAGCACCCAAACAGACCAAAGTAGCCCAAAACGGATCGAAGTTGCCCAAAACGGACCACAGTAGCCCAAAACAGGAAAACGTAGCCCAAAACGGACCGACGTAGCCCAAAATAGATCCACAGTAGCCCAAAATGGACCAAAGTAGCCCAAAACGGACCACAGTAGCCCAAAATAAATCCACAGTAGCCCCAAAACAGACCAAAGTAGCCCAAAACGGATCAAAGTAGCCCAAACCGGACCACAATAGCCCAAAACGGACCGACGTAGCCCAAAATGGACCGAAGGAGCCAAAACGGATCAAAGTGGGTTAGGGGAAGGGGACTGAACGTCCTGTCCCCTGGAATAGGGGACGAGACGGAGTGCACGGTCCATCACCCCAATGGGTACCCTGCTGGACCGGGCCCCCCTTGCCTTCTCTCCCTGTTTGTGCTCTTTTCTTGCTTGCTTGCTATCTCTGTGCTTCTTTCGTTCTGTTCTTCCTTCCTCCTGTTTGTCCCTTTTATACTTTCTGTATGTCTACTGTATTTGTACTGTCACTTGCTTGATTGCTTCTGTTTGTGTTTCTCTTCTATTCTTCCTTCCCCCTATTTGTGCTTTTTACATGTTTCTTGTTTGTGTTTTTAGTAGCTCTTTGCCTTTAGTCTATGTCCCTTTGTGTCTTTACTGTTTTGTACTTTCTTCTTCCTTTCTTTAGTGTCTATGTCTTTCTGTTTATGCAGCCTTTGTTATATGAAGTATAAGTGTACCATGTTGACAACGTTTCGACCATACTTTTTGTCTTCATCAGGTCTGGTACACTGTGTTTTCTCTTTCCCCTGTCTTTCTCTATATTTTCTCTTATTCCCTTTCTTCTCTGTGTTTCTATTTGTTCTCTCTGTCTATCTTGTCTTTCTTGACTTCTATCTTTCTCTGTGTTTATATTTGTTCTCTTTGTCTTGTCTTCTTTGACTTCTATCTTGTCTACCTTGACTTCTCTCTTTTTGTGTTGTGTTATTGTCCTTTGTCCCATGCTGCCCCCTCACCTTCTCCCTTATACATGTTGTTGTGCCTATATTAGTATTGTTTGTGCTTTACCTTCTTTTAGGTTTTCTTTGTTTGCCCTTCAGTGTCTTTAATTTAGTGCGCTTTTTTAGCTTAATTTGTAAATGTACAGGGTTCGGGCTTAGGGGTCTAGCTATGGTTAGGGTTTAAATGAATACTGGGTGGGGGGTCTTTTAGCTATTTCATTCTCTTGTTTGTCTTTTCTGTATTCTGTCTCTCTTTCCTACTATCTCCTTCCCATGTCTTTCCTATTTGTGCTTGTATCATGTTCTGAATTTAGACTGTCATGAATTAGTGTTTTTTTAATCTTTTTAAACTATTTTTTAGCTTTAGTATTTTTAATCTTTTTGAAATAAACTTTTTTTTTAGCTTTGATGTTACTAGGGGTATAAAATGATAGGGTTAATTTAGGCTAGGGTAGATAGTGGTTAGGGTTAGGGATAAAGATCAGGGTGAGGGTATACTTCAAATTATTTGGGGGGTGGGACTTAGATATGGGGATCAAATTCAGGTCTAGATTTAGAACATGGTACTATCTTTCGTACCTCTAAGGCTTGGGGGGCCAGTCCATACGGGCACCCCTGGAGGAGGCACTGGCCGATTAGGGGAAGGGGACTGAACGTCCTGTCCCCTGGAATAGGGGACGAGACGGAGTGCACGGTCCATCACCCCAATGGGTACCCTGCTGGACCGGGCCCCCCTTGCCTTCTCTCCCTGTTTGTGCTCTTTTCTTGCTTGCTTGCTATCTCTGTGCTTCTTTCGTTCTGTTCTTCCTTCCTCCTGTTTGTCCCTTTTATACTTTCTGTATGTCTACTGTATTTGTACTGTCACTTGCTTGATTGCTTCTGTTTGTGTTTCTCTTCTATTCTTCCTTCCCCCTATTTGTGCTTTTTACATGTTTCTTGTTTGTGTTTTTAGTAGCTCTTTGCCTTTAGTCTATGTCCCTTTGTGTCTTTACTGTTTGTACTTTCTTCTTCCTTTCTTAGTGTCTATGTCTTTCTGTTTATGCAGCCTTTGTTATATGAAGTATAAGTACCATGTTGACAACGTTTCGACCATACTTTTTGTCTTCATCAGGTCTGTACACTGTGTTTTCTCTTTCCCCTGTCTTTCTCTATATTTTCTCTTATTCCCTTTCTTCTCTGTGTTTCTATTTGTTCTCTCTGTCTATCTTGTCTTTCTTGACTTCTATCTTTCTCTGTGTTTATATTTGTTCTCTTTGTCTTGTCTTCTTTGACTTCTATCTTGTCTACCTTGACTTCTCTCTTTTTGTGTTGTGTTATTGTCCTTTGTCCCATGCTGCCCCCTCACCTTCTCCCTTATACATGTTGTTGTGCCTATATTAGTATTGTTTGTGCTTTACCATCTTTAGGTTTTCTTTGTTTGCCCTTCAGTGTCTTTAATTTAGTGCGCTTTTTTAGCTTAATTTGTAAATGTACAGGTTCGGGCTTAGGGGTCTAGCTATGGTTAGGGTTTAAATGAATACTGGGTGGGGGGTCTTTTACTATTTCATTCTCTTGTTTGTCTTTTCTGTATTCTGTCTCTCTTTCCTACTATCTCCTTCCCATGTCTTTCCTATTGTGCTTGTATCATGTCTGAATTTAGACTGTCATGAATTAGTGTTTTTTTAATCTTTTTAAACTATTTTTTAGCTTTAGTATTTTTAATCTTTTTGAAATAAACTTTTTTTTTTAGCTTTGATGTTACTAGGGGTATAAAATGATAGGGTTAATTTAGGCTAGGGTAGATAGTGGTTAGGGTTAGGGATAAAGATCAGGGTGAGGGTATACTTCAAATTATTTGGGGGGTGGGACTTAGATATGGGGATCAAATTCAGGTCTAGATTTAGAACATGGTACTATCTTTCGTACCTCTAAGGCTTGGGGGGCCAGTCCATACGGGCACCCCTGGAGGAGGCACTGGCCGATTAGGGGAAGGGGACTGAACGTCCTGTCCCCTGAATAGGGACGAGACGGAGTGCACGGTCCATCACCCCAATGGTACCCTGCTGGACCGGGCCCCCCTTGCCTTCTCTCCCTGTTTGTGCTCTTTTCTTGCTTGCTTGCTATCTCTGTGCTTCTTTCGTTCTGTTCTTCCTTCCTCCTGTTTGTCCCTTTTATACTTTCTGTATGTCTACTGTATTTGTACTGTCACTTGCTTGATTGCTTCTGTTTGTGTTTCTCTTCTATTCTTCCTTCCCCCTACTTGTGCTTTTTACATGTTTCTTGTTTGTGTTTTTAGTACTCTTTGCTTTAGTCTATGTCCCTTTGTCTTTACTGTTTTGTACTTTCTTCTTCCTTTCTTTAGTGTCTATGTCTTTCTGTTTATGCAGCCTTTGTTATATGAAGTATAAGTGTACCATGTTGACAACGTTTCGACCATACTTTTTGTCTTCATCAGGTCTGGTACACTGTTTTCTCTTTCCCCTGTCTTTCTCTATATTTTCTCTTATTCCCTTTCTTCTCTGTGTTTCTATTGTTCTCTCTGTCTATCTTGTCTTTCTTGACTTCTATCTTTCTCTGTGTTTATATTTGTTCTCTTTGTCTTGTCTTCTTTGACTTCTATCTTGTCTACCTTGACTTCTCTCTTTTTGTGTTGTGTTATTGTCCTTTGTCCATGCTGCCCCCTCACCTTCTCCTTATACATGTTGTTGTGCCTATATTAGTATTGTTTGTGCTTACCTTCTTTTAGGTTTTCTTTGTTTGCCCTTCAGTGTCTTTAATTTAGTGCGCTTTTTTAGCTTAATTTGTAAATGTACAGGGTTCGGGCTTAGGGGTCTAGCTATGGTTAGGGTTTAAATGAATACTGGGTGGGGGTCTTTTAGCTATTTCATTCTCTTGTTTGTCTTTTCTGTATTCTGTCTCTCTTTCCTACTATCTCCTTCCCATGTCTTTCCTATTTGTGCTTGTATCATGTTCTGAATTTAGACTGTCATGAATTAGTGTTTTTTTAATCTTTTAAACTATTTTTTTAGCTTTAGTATTTTTAATCTTTTTGAAATAAACTTTTTTTTTTTAGCTTTGATGTTACTAGGGGTATAAAATGATAGGGTTAATTTAGGCTAGGTAGATATTGGTTAGGTTAGGGATAAAGATCAGGGTGAGGTATACTTCAAATTATTTGGGGGGTGGGACTTAGATATGGGGATCAAATTCAGGCTAGATTTAGAACATGGTACTATCTTTTCGTACCTCTAAGGCTTGGGGGCCAGTCCATACGGGCACCCCTGGAGGAGGCACTGGCCGATTAGGGGAAGGGGACTGAACGTCCTGTCCCCTGAATAGGGGACGAGACGGAGTGCACGGTCCATCACCCCAATGGGTACCCTGCTGGACCGGGCCCCCTTGCCTTCTCTCCCTGTTTGTGCTCTTTTCTTGCTTGCTTGCTATCTCTGTGCTTCTTTCGTTCTGTTCTTCCTTCCTCCTGTTTTGTCCCTTTTATACTTTCTGTATGTCTACTGTATTTGTACTG
>JAMWDX010000044.1:0-67610 GCA_026686955.1 Epinephelus cyanopodus
TTGTGTGATTTGGGACTGAAGCTTTTTGCAAGTTTTTGTGATTTGTTCTAGATTGGCATGTAATTGGTCCCGAAACAGCAGAATGTCACTTTTGAGCTTTTCGGCCCGAGAGAAGCATTTTGAGAGCATGTTGTCATTTAGGCTGTTACTTTCCAACAGAAGCACTCAGAAACAAGTTTTCAAGCCAGAAACAAGTTTTCAAGCCAGATACGTGTGATTTGGGGAATTCTACACTACCAGAGCAGTTTCATGTAGTTGGCATCAGTAATTGGTCCGAAAACAGCAGAATGTCACTTTTGAGCTTTTCGGCCCGAGAGAAGCATTTTGAGAGCATGTTGTCATTTAGGCTGTTACTTTCCAACAGAAGCACTCAGAAAGAAACAAGTTTTCAAGCCAGATTTGTGTGATTTGGGGAATTCTACACTACCAGAGCAGTTTCATGTAGTTGGCATCAGTAATTGGTCCGAAAACAGCAGAATGTCACTTTTGAGCTTTTCGGCCCGAGAGAAGCATTTTGAGAGCATGTTGTCATTTAGGCTGTTACTTTCCAACAGAAGCACTCAGAAACAAGTTTTCAAGCCAGAAACAAGTTTTCAAGCCAGAAACGTGTGATTTGGGGAATTCTACACTACCAGAGCAGTTTCATGTAGTTGGCATCAGTAATTGGTCCGAAAACAGCAGAATGTCACTTTTGAGCTTTTCGGCCCGAGAGAAGCATTTTGAGAGCATGTTGTCATTTAGGCTGTTACTTTCCAACAGAAGCACTCAGAAACAAGTTTTCAAGCCAGATTTGTGTGATTTGGGGAATTCTACACTACCAGAGCAGTTTCATGTAGTTGGCATCAGTAATTGGTCCGAAAACAGCAGAATGTCACTTTTGAGCTTTTCGGCCCGAGAGAAGCATTTTGAGAGCATGTTGTCATTTAGGCTGTTACTTTCCAACAGAAGCACTCAGAAACAAGTTTTCAAGCCAGAAACAAGTTTTCAAGCCAGAAACGTGTGATTTGGGGAATTCTACACTACCAGAGCAGTTTCATGTAGTTGGCATCAGTAATTGGTCCGAAAACAGCAGAATGTCACTTTTGAGCTTTTCGGCCCGAGAGAAGCATTTTGAGAGCATGTTGTCATTTAGGCTGTTACTTTCCAACAGAAGCACTCAGAAACAAGTTTTCAAGCCAGAAACAAGTTTTCAAGCCAGTGTGATTTGGGGAATTCTACACTACCAGAGCAGTTTCATGTAGTTGGCATCAGTAATTGGTCCGAAAACAGCAGAATGTCACTTTTGAGCTTTTCGGCCCGAGAGAAGCATTTTGAGAGCATGTTGTCATTTAGGCTGTTACTTTCCAACAGAAGCACTCAGAAACAAGTTTTCAAGCCAGAAACGTGTGATTTGGGGAATTCTACACTACCAGAGCAGTTTCATGTAGTTGGCATCAGTAATTGGTCCGAAAACAGCAGAATGTCACTTTTGAGCTTTTCGGCCCGAGAGAAGCATTTTGAGAGCATGTTGTCATTTAGGCTGTTACTTTCCAACAGAAGCACTCAGAAACAAGTTTTCAAGCCAGAAACAAGTTTTCAAGCCAGAAACGTGTGATTTGGGGAATTCTACACTACCAGAGCAGTTTCATGTAGTTGGCATCAGTAATTGGTCCGAAAACAGCAGAATGTCACTTTTGAGCTTTTCGGCCCGAGAGAAGCATTTTGAGAGCATGTTGTCATTTAGGCTGTTACTTTCCAACAGAAGCACTCAGAAACAAGTTTTCAAGCCAGAAACAAGTTTTCAAGCCAGATGTGATTTGGGGAATTCTACACTACCAGAGCAGTTTCATGTAGTTGGCATCAGTAATTGGTCCGAAAACAGCAGAATGTCACTTTTGAGCTTTTCGGCCCGAGAGAAGCATTTTGAGAGCATGTTGTCATTTAGGCTGTTACTTTCCAACAGAAGCACTCAGAAACAAGTTTTCAAGCCAGAACGTGTGATTTGGGGAATTCTACACTACCAGAGCAGTTTCATGTAGTTGGCATCAGTAATTGGTCCGAAAACAGCAGAATGTCACTTTTGAGCTTTTCGGCCCGAGAGAAGCATTTTGAGAGCATGTTGTCATTTAGGCTGTTACTTTCCAACAGAAGCACTCAGAAACAAGTTTTCAAGCCAGAAACAAGTTTTCAAGCCAGATGTGTGATTTGGGGAATTCTACACTACAGAGCAGTTTCATGTAGTTGGCATCAGTAATTGGTCCGAAAACAGCAGAATGTCACTTTTGAGCTTTTCGGCCCGAGAGAAGCATTTTGAGAGCATGTTGTCATTTAGGCTGTTACTTTCCAACAGAAGCACTCAGAAACAAGTTTTCAAGCCAGAAACAAGTTTTCAAGCCAGAAACGTGTGATTTGGGGAATTCTACACTACCAGAGCAGTTTCATGTAGTTGGCATCAGTAATTGGTCCGAAAACAGCAGAATGTCACTTTTGAGCTTTTCGGCCCGAGAGAAGCATTTTGAGAGCATGTTGTCATTTAGGCTGTTACTTTCCAACAGAAGCACTCAGAAAACAAGTTTTCAAGCCAGAGTGTGATTTGGGGAATTCTACACTACCAGAGCAGTTTCATGTAGTTGGCATCAGTAATTGGTCCGAAAACAGCAGAATGTCACTTTTGAGCTTTTCGGCCCGAGAGAAGCATTTTGAGAGCATGTTGTCATTTAGGCTGTTACTTTCCAACAGAAGCACTCAGAAACAAGTTTTCAAGCCAGAAACAAGTTTTCAAGCCAGAAACGTGTGATTTGGGGAATTCTACACTACCAGAGCAGTTTCATGTAGTTGGCATCAGTAATTGGTCCGAAAACAGCAGAATGTCACTTTTGAGCTTTTCGGCCCGAGAGAAGCATTTTGAGAGCATGTTGTCATTTAGGCTGTTACTTTCCAACAGAAGCACTCAGAAACAAGTTTTCAAGCCAGATTTGTGTGATTTGGGGAATTCTACACTACCAGAGCAGTTTCATGTAGTTGGCATCAGTAATTGGTCCGAAAACAGCAGAATGTCACTTTTGAGCTTTTCGGCCCGAGAGAAGCATTTTGAGAGCATGTTGTCATTTAGGCTGTTACTTTCCAACAGAAGCACTCAGAAACAAGTTTTCAAGCCAGAAACAAGTTTTCAAGCCAGAAACGTGTGATTTGGGGAATTCTACACTACCAGAGCAGTTTCATGTAGTTGGCATCAGTAATTGGTCCGAAAACAGCAGAATGTCACTTTTGAGCTTTTCGGCCCGAGAGAAGCATTTTGAGAGCATGTTGTCATTTAGGCTGTTACTTTCCAACAGAAGCACTCAGAAACAAGTTTTCAAGCCAGAAACAAGTTTTCAAGCCAGGTGTGATTTGGGGAATTCTACACTACCAGAGCAGTTTCATGTAGTTGGCATCAGTAATTGGTCCGAAAACAGCAGAATGTCACTTTTGAGCTTTTCGGCCCGAGAGAAGCATTTTGAGAGCATGTTGTCATTTAGGCTGTTACTTTCCAACAGAAGCAGCAGAAACAAGTTTTCAAGCCAGATTTGTGTGATTTGGGGAATTCTACACTACCAGAGCAGTTTCATGTAGTTGGCATCAGTAATTGGTCCGAAAACAGCAGAATGTCACTTTTGAGCTTTTCGGCCCGAGAGAAGCATTTTGAGAGCATGTTGTCATTTAGGCTGTTACTTTCCAACAGAAGCACTCAGAAACAAGTTTTCAAGCCAGAACGTGTGATTTGGGGAATTCTACACTACCAGAGCAGTTTCATGTAGTTGGCATCAGTAATTGGTCCGAAAACAGCAGAATGTCACTTTTGAGCTTTTCGGCCCGAGAGAAGCATTTTGAGAGCATGTTGTCATTTAGGCTGTTACTTTCCAACAGAAGCACTCAGAAACAAGTTTTCAAGCCAGAAACAAGTTTTCAAGCCAGATGTGATTTGGGGAATTCTACACTACCAGAGCAGTTTCATGTAGTTGGCATCAGTAATTGGTCCGAAAACAGCAGAATGTCACTTTTGAGCTTTTCGGCCCGAGAGAAGCATTTTGAGAGCATGTTGTCATTTAGGCTGTTACTTTCCAACAGAAGCACTCAGAAACAAGTTTTCAAGCCAAAACAAGTTTTCAAGCCAGAGTGTGATTTGGGGAATTCTACACTACCAGAGCAGTTTCATGTAGTTGGCATCAGTAATTGGTCCGAAAACAGCAGAATGTCACTTTTGAGCTTTTCGGCCCGAGAGAAGCATTTTGAGAGCATGTTGTCATTTAGGCTGTTACTTTCCAACAGAAGCACTCAGAAACAAGTTTTCAAGCCAGAAACGTGTGATTTGGGGAATTCTACACTACCAGAGCAGTTTCATGTAGTTGGCATCAGTAATTGGTCCGAAAACAGCAGAATGTCACTTTTGAGCTTTTCGGCCCGAGAGAAGCATTTTGAGAGCATGTTGTCATTTAGGCTGTTACTTTCCAACAGACACTCAGAAACAAGTTTTCAAGCCAGAAACAAGTTTTTCAAGCCAGAAACGTGTGATTTGGGGAATTCTACACTACCAGAGCAGTTTCATGTAGTTGGCATCAGTAATTGGTCCGAAAACAGCAGAATGTCACTTTTGAGCTTTTCGGCCCGAGAGAAGCATTTTGAGAGCATGTTGTCATTTAGGCTGTTACTTTCCAACAGAAGCACTCAGAAACAAGTTTTCAAGCCAGAATTTGTGTGATTTGGGGAATTCTACACTACCAGAGCAGTTTCATGTAGTTGGCATCAGTAATTGGTCCGAAAACAGCAGAATGTCACTTTTGAGCTTTTCGGCCCGAGAGAAGCATTTTGAGAGCATGTTGTCATTTAGGCTGTTACTTTCCAACAGAAGCACTCAGAAACAAGTTTTCAAGCCAGAAACAAGTTTTCAAGCCAGAAACGTGTGATTTGGGGAATTCTACACTACCAGAGCAGTTTCATGTAGTTGGCATCAGTAATTGGTCCGAAAACAGCAGAATGTCACTTTTGAGCTTTTCGGCCCGAGAGAAGCATTTTGAGAGCATGTTGTCATTTAGGCTGTTACTTTCCAACAGAAGCACTCAGAAACAAGTTTTCAAGCCAGAAACAAGTTTTCAAGCCAGAAACGTGTGATTTGGGGAATTCTACACTACCAGAGCAGTTTCATGTAGTTGGCATCAGTAATTGGTCCGAAAACAGCAGAATGTCACTTTTGAGCTTTTCGGCCCGAGAGAAGCATTTTGAGAGCATGTTGTCATTTAGGCTGTTACTTTCCAACAGAAGCACTCAGAAACAAGTTTTCAAGCCAGAAACAAGTTTTCAAGCCAGAAACGTGTGATTTGGGGAATTCTACACTACCAGAGCAGTTTCATGTAGTTGGCATCAGTAATTGGTCCGAAAACAGCAGAATGTCACTTTTGAGCTTTTCGGCCCGAGAGAAGCATTTTGAGAGCATGTTGTCATTTAGGCTGTTACTTTCCAACAGAAGCACTCAGAAACAAGTTTTCAAGCCAGAAACAAGTTTTCAAGCCAGAAACGTGTGATTTGGGGAATTCTACACTACCAGAGCAGTTTCATGTAGTTGGCATCAGTAATTGGTCCGAAAACAGCAGAATGTCACTTTTGAGCTTTTCGGCCCGAGAGAAGCATTTTGAGAGCATGTTGTCATTTAGGCTGTTACTTTCCAACAGAAGCACTCAGAAACAAGTTTTCAAGCCAGAAACAAGTTTTCAAGCCAGAAACGTGTGATTTGGGGAATTCTACACTACCAGAGCAGTTTCATGTAGTTGGCATCAGTAATTGGTCCGAAAACAGCAGAATGTCACTTTTGAGCTTTTCGGCCCGAGAGAAGCATTTTGAGAGCATGTTGTCATTTAGGCTGTTACTTTCCAACAGAAGCACTCAGAAACAAGTTTTCAAGCCAGAAACAAGTTTTCAAGCCAGAAACGTGTGATTTGGGGAATTCTACACTACCAGAGCAGTTTCATGTAGTTGGCATCAGTAATTGGTCCGAAAACAGCAGAATGTCACTTTTGAGCTTTTCGGCCCGAGAGAAGCATTTTGAGAGCATGTTGTCATTTAGGCTGTTACTTTCCAACAGAAGCACTCAGAAACAAGTTTTCAAGCCAGAAACAAGTTTTCAAGCCAGAAACGTGTGATTTGGGGAATTCTACACTACCAGAGCAGTTTCATGTAGTTGGCATCAGTAATTGGTCCGAAAACAGCAGAATGTCACTTTTGAGCTTTTCGGCCCGAGAGAAGCATTTTGAGAGCATGTTGTCATTTAGGCTGTTACTTTCCAACAGAAGCACTCAGAAACAAGTTTTCAAGCCAGAAATGTGTGATTTGGGGAATTCTACACTACCAGAGCAGTTTCATGTAGTTGGCATCAGTAATTGGTCCGAAAACAGCAGAATGTCACTTTTGAGCTTTTCGGCCCGAGAGAAGCATTTTGAGAGCATGTTGTCATTTAGGCTGTTACTTTCCAACAGAAGCACTCAGAAACAAGTTTTCAAGCCAGATGTGTGATTTGGGGAATTCTACACTACCAGAGCAGTTTCATGTAGTTGGCATCAGTAATTGGTCCGAAAACAGCAGAATGTCACTTTTGAGCTTTTCGGCCCGAGAGAAGCATTTTGAGAGCATGTTGTCATTTAGGCTGTTACTTTCCAACAGAAGCACTCAGAAACAAGTTTTCAAGCCAGAAACAAGTTTTCAAGCCAGACGTGTGATTTGGGGAATTCTACACTACCAGAGCAGTTTCATGTAGTTGGCATCAGTAATTGGTCCGAAAACAGCAGAATGTCACTTTTGAGCTTTTCGGCCCGAGAGAAGCATTTTGAGAGCATGTTGTCATTTAGGCTGTTACTTTCCAACAGAAGCACTCAGAAACAAGTTTTCAAGCCAGAAACAAGTTTTCAAGCCAGTGTGATTTGGGGAATTCTACACTACCAGAGCAGTTTCATGTAGTTGGCATCAGTAATTGGTCCGAAAACAGCAGAATGTCACTTTTGAGCTTTTCGGCCCGAGAGAAGCATTTTGAGAGCATGTTGTCATTTAGGCTGTTACTTTCCAACAGAAGCACTCAGAAACAAGTTTTCAAGCCAGATTTGTGTGATTTGGGGAATTCTACACTACCAGAGCAGTTTCATGTAGTTGGCATCAGTAATTGGTCCGAAAACAGCAGAATGTCACTTTTGAGCTTTTCGGCCCGAGAGAAGCATTTTGAGAGCATGTTGTCATTTAGGCTGTTACTTTCCAACAGAAGCACTCAGAAACAAGTTTTCAAGCCAGAAACAAGTTTTCAAGCCAGAAACGTGTGATTTGGGGAATTCTACACTACCAGAGCAGTTTCATGTAGTTGGCATCAGTAATTGGTCC
Source organism: Epinephelus cyanopodus (assembly GCA_026686955.1). NCBI lineage: Eukaryota > Metazoa > Chordata > Actinopteri > Perciformes > Serranidae > Epinephelus > Epinephelus cyanopodus. Next base: position 7,375 of record JAMWDX010000044.1, read on the forward strand.
GAAAACAGCAGAATGTCACTTTTGAGCTTTTCGGCCCGAGAGAAGCATTTTGAGAGCATGTTGTCATTTAGGCTGTTACTTTCCAACAGAAGCACTCAGAAACAAGTTTTCAAGCCAGAAACAAGTTTTCAAGCCAGAAACGTGTGATTTGGGGAATTCTACACTACAGAGCAGTTTCATGTAGTTGGCATCAGTAATTGGTCCGAAAACAGCAGAATGTCACTTTTGAGCTTTTCGGCCCGAGAGAAGCATTTTGAGAGCATGTTGTCATTTAGGCTGTTACTTTCCAACAGAAGCACTCAGAAACAAGTTTTCAAGCCAGATTTGTGTGATTTGGGGAATTCTACACTACCAGAGCAGTTTCATGTAGTTGGCATCAGTAATTGGTCCGAAAACAGCAGAATGTCACTTTTGAGCTTTTCGGCCCGAGAGAAGCATTTTGAGAGCATGTTGTCATTTAGGCTGTTACTTTCCAACAGAAGCACTCAGAAACAAGTTTTCAAGCCAGAAACAAGTTTTCAAGCCAGAACGTGTGATTTGGGGAATTCTACACTACCAGAGCAGTTTCATGTAGTTGGCATCAGTAATTGGTCCGAAAACAGCAGAATGTCACTTTTGAGCTTTTCGGCCCGAGAGAAGCATTTTGAGAGCATGTTGTCATTTAGGCTGTTACTTTCCAACAGAAGCACTCAGAAACAAGTTTTCAAGCCAGATATGTGTGATTTGGGGAATTCTACACTACCAGAGCAGTTTCATGTAGTTGGCATCAGTAATTGGTCCGAAAACAGCAGAATGTCACTTTTGAGCTTTTCGGCCCGAGAGAAGCATTTTGAGAGCATGTTGTCATTTAGGCTGTTACTTTCCAACAGAAGCACTCAGAAACAAGTTTTCAAGCCAGAAACAAGTTTTCAAGCCAGAAACGTGTGATTTGGGGAATTCTACACTACCAGAGCAGTTTCATGTAGTTGGCATCAGTAATTGGTCCGAAAACAGCAGAATGTCACTTTTGAGCTTTTCGGCCCGAGAGAAGCATTTTGAGAGCATGTTGTCATTTAGGCTGTTACTTTCCAACAGAAGCACTCAGAAACAAGTTTTCAAGCCAGATATGTGTGATTTGGGGAATTCTACACTACCAGAGCAGTTTCATGTAGTTGGCATCAGTAATTGGTCCGAAAACAGCAGAATGTCACTTTTGAGCTTTTCGGCCCGAGAGAAGCATTTTGAGAGCATGTTGTCATTTAGGCTGTTACTTTCCAACAGAAGCACTCAGAAACACCAGAAACAAGTTTTCAAGCCAGAAACGTGTGATTTGGGGAATTCTACACTACCAGAGCAGTTTCATGTAGTTGGCATCAGTAATTGGTCCGAAAACAGCAGAATGTCACTTTTGAGCTTTTCGGCCCGAGAGAAGCATTTTGAGAGCATGTTGTCATTTAGGCTGTTACTTTCCAACAGAAGCACTCAGAAACAAGTTTTCAAGCCAGAAACAAGTTTTCAAGCCAGAAACGTGTGATTTGGGGAATTCTACACTACCAGAGCAGTTTCATGTAGTTGGCATCAGTAATTGGTCCGAAAACAGCAGAATGTCACTTTTGAGCTTTTCGGCCCGAGAGAAGCATTTTGAGAGCATGTTGTCATTTAGGCTGTTACTTTCCAACAGAAGCACTCAGAAACAAGTTTTCAAGCCAGAAACAAGTTTTCAAGCCAGAAACGTGTGATTTGGGGAATTCTACACTACCAGAGCAGTTTCATGTAGTTGGCATCAGTAATTGGTCCGAAAACAGCAGAATGTCACTTTTGAGCTTTTCGGCCCGAGAGAAGCATTTTGAGAGCATGTTGTCATTTAGGCTGTTACTTTCCAACAGAAGCACTCAGAAACAAGTTTTCAAGCCAGATTGTGTGATTTGGGGAATTCTACACTACCAGAGCAGTTTCATGTAGTTGGCATCAGTAATTGGTCCGAAAACAGCAGAATGTCACTTTTGAGCTTTTCGGCCCGAGAGAAGCATTTTGAGAGCATGTTGTCATTTAGGCTGTTACTTTCCAACAGAAGCACTCAGAAACAAGTTTTCAAGCCAGAAATTTGTGTGATTTGGGGAATTCTACACTACCAGAGCAGTTTCATGTAGTTGGCATCAGTAATTGGTCCGAAAACAGCAGAATGTCACTTTTGAGCTTTTCGGCCCGAGAGAAGCATTTTGAGAGCATGTTGTCATTTAGGCTGTTACTTTCCAACAGAAGCACTCAGAAACAAGTTTTCAAGCCAGAAACAAGTTTTCAAGCCAGAAACGTGTGATTTGGGGAATTCTACACTACCAGAGCAGTTTCATGTAGTTGGCATCAGTAATTGGTCCGAAAACAGCAGAATGTCACTTTTGAGCTTTTCGGCCCGAGAGAAGCATTTTGAGAGCATGTTGTCATTTAGGCTGTTACTTTCCAACAGAAGCACTCAGAAACAAGTTTTCAAGCCAAACAAGTTTTCAAGCCAGAAACGTGTGATTTGGGGAATTCTACACTACCAGAGCAGTTTCATGTAGTTGGCATCAGTAATTGGTCCGAAAACAGCAGAATGTCACTTTTGAGCTTTTCGGCCCGAGAGAAGCATTTTGAGAGCATGTTGTCATTTAGGCTGTTACTTTCCAACAGAAGCACTCAGAAACAAGTTTTCAAGCCAGATTTGTGTGATTTGGGGAATTCTACACTACCAGAGCAGTTTCATGTAGTTGGCATCAGTAATTGGTCCGAAAACAGCAGAATGTCACTTTTGAGCTTTTCGGCCCGAGAGAAGCATTTTGAGAGCATGTTGTCATTTAGGCTGTTACTTTCCAACAGAAGCACTCAGAAACAAGTTTTCAAGCCAGAAACAAGTTTTCAAGCCAGAAACGTGTGATTTGGGGAATTCTACACTACCAGAGCAGTTTCATGTAGTTGGCATCAGTAATTGGTCCGAAAACAGCAGAATGTCACTTTTGAGCTTTTCGGCCCGAGAGAAGCATTTTGAGAGCATGTTGTCATTTAGGCTGTTACTTTCCAACAGAAGCACTCAGAAACAAGTTTTCAAGCCATTTGTGTGATTTGGGGAATTCTACACTACCAGAGCAGTTTCATGTAGTTGGCATCAGTAATTGGTCCGAAAACAGCAGAATGTCACTTTTGAGCTTTTCGGCCCGAGAGAAGCATTTTGAGAGCATGTTGTCATTTAGGCTGTTACTTTCCAACAGAAGCACTCAGAAACAAGTTTTCAAGCCAGAAACAAGTTTTCAAGCCAGTGTGATTTGGGGAATTCTACACTACCAGAGCAGTTTCATGTAGTTGGCATCAGTAATTGGTCCGAAAACAGCAGAATGTCACTTTTGAGCTTTTCGGCCCGAGAGAAGCATTTTGAGAGCATGTTGTCATTTAGGCTGTTACTTTCCAACAGAAGCACTCAGAAACAAGTTTTCAAGCCAGAAACAAGTTTTCAAGCCAGAAACGTGTGATTTGGGGAATTCTACACTACCAGAGCAGTTTCATGTAGTTGGCATCAGTAATTGGTCCGAAAACAGCAGAATGTCACTTTTGAGCTTTTCGGCCCGAGAGAAGCATTTTGAGAGCATGTTGTCATTTAGGCTGTTACTTTCCAACAGAAGCACTCAGAAACAAGTTTTCAAGCCAGAAACAAGTTTTCAAGCCAGAAACGTGTGATTTGGGGAATTCTACACTACCAGAGCAGTTTCATGTAGTTGGCATCAGTAATTGGTCCGAAAACAGCAGAATGTCACTTTTGAGCTTTTCGGCCCGAGAGAAGCATTTTGAGAGCATGTTGTCATTTAGGCTGTTACTTTCCAACAGAAGCACTCAGAAACAAGTTTTCAAGCCAGATATGTGTGATTTGGGGAATTCTACACTACCAGAGCAGTTTCATGTAGTTGGCATCAGTAATTGGTCCGAAAACAGCAGAATGTCACTTTTGAGCTTTTCGGCCCGAGAGAAGCATTTTGAGAGCATGTTGTCATTTAGGCTGTTACTTTCCAACAGAAGCACTCAGAAACAAGTTTTCAAGCCAGAAACAAGTTTTCAAGCCAGAAACGTGTGATTTGGGGAATTCTACACTACCAGAGCAGTTTCATGTAGTTGGCATCAGTAATTGGTCCGAAAACAGCAGAATGTCACTTTTGAGCTTTTCGGCCCGAGAGAAGCATTTTGAGAGCATGTTGTCATTTAGGCTGTTACTTTCCAACAGAAGCACTCAGAAACATTTCAAGCCAGAAACAAGTTTTCAAGCCAGATGTGTGATTTGGGGAATTCTACACTACCAGAGCAGTTTCATGTAGTTGGCATCAGTAATTGGTCCGAAAACAGCAGAATGTCACTTTTGAGCTTTTCGGCCCGAGAGAAGCATTTTGAGAGCATGTTGTCATTTAGGCTGTTACTTTCCAACAGAAGCACTCAGAAACAAGTTTTCAAGCCAGAAACAAGTTTTCAAGCCAGAAACGTGTGATTTGGGGAATTCTACACTACCAGAGCAGTTTCATGTAGTTGGCATCAGTAATTGGTCCGAAAACAGCAGAATGTCACTTTTGAGCTTTTCGGCCCGAGAGAAGCATTTTGAGAGCATGTTGTCATTTAGGCTGTTACTTTCCAACAGAAGCACTCAGAAACAAGTTTTCAAGCCAGAAACAAGTTTTCAAGCAGTGTGATTTGGGGAATTCTACACTACCAGAGCAGTTTCATGTAGTTGGCATCAGTAATTGGTCCGAAAACAGCAGAATGTCACTTTTGAGCTTTTCGGCCCGAGAGAAGCATTTTGAGAGCATGTTGTCATTTAGGCTGTTACTTTCCAACAGAAGCACTCAGAAACAAGTTTTCAAGCCAGATGTGATTTGGGGAATTCTACACTAGCAGAGCAGTTTCATGTAGTTGGCATCAGTAATTGGTCCGAAAACAGCAGAATGTCACTTTTGAGCTTTTCGGCCCGAGAGAAGCATTTTGAGAGCATGTTGTCATTTAGGCTGTTACTTTCCAACAGAAGCACTCAGAAACAAGTTTTCAAGCCAGAAACAAGTTTTCAAGCCAGAAACGTGTGATTTGGGGAATTCTACACTACCAGAGCAGTTTCATGTAGTTGGCATCAGTAATTGGTCCGAAAACAGCAGAATGTCACTTTTGAGCTTTTCGGCCCGAGAGAAGCATTTTGAGAGCATGTTGTCATTTAGGCTGTTACTTTCCAACAGAAGCACTCAGAAACAAGTTTTCAAGCCAGAAACAAGTTTTCAAGCCAGAAACGTGTGATTTGGGGAATTCTACACTACCAGAGCAGTTTCATGTAGTTGGCATCAGTAATTGGTCCGAAAACAGCAGAATGTCACTTTTGAGCTTTTCGGCCCGAGAGAAGCATTTTGAGAGCATGTTGTCATTTAGGCTGTTACTTTCCAACAGAAGCACTCAGAAACAAGTTTTCAAGCCAGAAACGTGTGATTTGGGGAATTCTACACTACCAGAGCAGTTTCATGTAGTTGGCATCAGTAATTGGTCCGAAAACAGCAGAATGTCACTTTTGAGCTTTTCGGCCCGAGAGAAGCATTTTGAGAGCATGTTGTCATTTAGGCTGTTACTTTCCAACAGAAGCACTCAGAAACAAGTTTTCAAGCCAGAAACAAGTTTTCAAGCCAGAAACGTGTGATTTGGGGAATTCTACACTACCAGAGCAGTTTCATGTAGTTGGCATCAGTAATTGGTCCGAAAACAGCAGAATGTCACTTTTGAGCTTTTCGGCCCGAGAGAAGCATTTTGAGAGCATGTTGTCATTTAGGCTGTTACTTTCCAACAGAAGCACTCAGAAACAAGTTTTCAAGCCAGATTTGTGTGATTTGGGGAATTCTACACTACCAGAGCAGTTTCATGTAGTTGGCATCAGTAATTGGTCCGAAAACAGCAGAATGTCACTTTTGAGCTTTTCGGCCCGAGAGAAGCATTTTGAGAGCATGTTGTCATTTAGGCTGTTACTTTCCAACAGAAGCACTCAGAAACAAGTTTTCAAGCCAGAAACAAGTTTTCAAGCCAGAACGTGTGATTTGGGGAATTCTACACTACCAGAGCAGTTTCATGTAGTTGGCATCAGTAATTGGTCCGAAAACAGCAGAATGTCACTTTTGAGCTTTTCGGCCCGAGAGAAGCATTTTGAGAGCATGTTGTCATTTAGGCTGTTACTTTCCAACAGAAGCACTCAGAAACAAGTTTTCAAGCCAGAAACAAGTTTTCAAGCCAGAAACGTGTGATTTGGGGAATTCTACACTACCAGAGCAGTTTCATGTAGTTGGCATCAGTAATTGGTCCGAAAACAGCAGAATGTCACTTTTGAGCTTTTCGGCCCGAGAGAAGCATTTTGAGAGCATGTTGTCATTTAGGCTGTTACTTTCCAACAGAAGCACTCAGAAACAAGTTTTCAAGCCAGATTTGTGTGATTTGGGGAATTCTACACTACCAGAGCAGTTTCATGTAGTTGGCATCAGTAATTGGTCCGAAAACAGCAGAATGTCACTTTTGAGCTTTTCGGCCCGAGAGAAGCATTTTGAGAGCATGTTGTCATTTAGGCTGTTACTTTCCAACAGAAGCACTCAGAAACAAGTTTTCAAGCCAGAAACAAGTTTTCAAGCCAGAAACGTGTGATTTGGGGAATTCTACACTACCAGAGCAGTTTCATGTAGTTGGCATCAGTAATTGGTCCGAAAACAGCAGAATGTCACTTTTGAGCTTTTCGGCCCGAGAGAAGCATTTTGAGAGCATGTTGTCATTTAGGCTGTTACTTTCCAACAGAAGCACTCAGAAACAAGTTTTCAAGCCAGATATGTGTGATTTGGGGAATTCTACACTACCAGAGCAGTTTCATGTAGTTGGCATCAGTAATTGGTCCGAAAACAGCAGAATGTCACTTTTGAGCTTTTCGGCCCGAGAGAAGCATTTTGAGAGCATGTTGTCATTTAGGCTGTTACTTTCCAACAGAAGCACTCAGAAACAAGTTTTCAAGCCAGATATGTGATTTGGGGAATTCTACACTACCAGAGCAGTTTCATGTAGTTGGCATCAGTAATTGGTCCGAAAACAGCAGAATGTCACTTTTGAGCTTTTCGGCCCGAGAGAAGCATTTTGAGAGCATGTTGTCATTTAGGCTGTTACTTTCCAACAGAAGCACTCAGAAACAAGTTTTCAAGCCAGAAACAAGTTTTCAAGCCAGAAACGTGTGATTTGGGGAATTCTACACTACCAGAGCAGTTTCATGTAGTTGGCATCAGTAATTGGTCCGAAAACAGCAGAATGTCACTTTTGAGCTTTTCGGCCCGAGAGAAGCATTTTGAGAGCATGTTGTCATTTAGGCTGTTACTTTCCAACAGAAGCACTCAGAAACAAGTTTTCAAGCCAGAAACAAGTTTTCAAGCCAGAAACGTGTGATTTGGGGAATTCTACACTACCAGAGCAGTTTCATGTAGTTGGCATCAGTAATTGGTCCGAAAACAGCAGAATGTCACTTTTGAGCTTTTCGGCCCGAGAGAAGCATTTTGAGAGCATGTTGTCATTTAGGCTGTTACTTTCCAACAGAAGCACTCAGAAACAAGTTTTCAAGCCAGATGTGTGATTTGGGGAATTCTACACTACCAGAGCAGTTTCATGTAGTTGGCATCAGTAATTGGTCCGAAAACAGCAGAATGTCACTTTTGAGCTTTTCGGCCCGAGAGAAGCATTTTGAGAGCATGTTGTCATTTAGGCTGTTACTTTCCAACAGAAGCACTCAGAAACAAGTTTTCAAGCCAGAAACAAGTTTTCAAGGTGTGATTTGGGGAATTCTACACTACCAGAGCAGTTTCATGTAGTTGGCATCAGTAATTGGTCCGAAAACAGCAGAATGTCACTTTTGAGCTTTTCGGCCCGAGAGAAGCATTTTGAGAGCATGTTGTCATTTAGGCTGTTACTTTCCAACAGAAGCACTCAGAAACAAGTTTTCAAGCAGATTTGTGTGATTTGGGGAATTCTACACTACCAGAGCAGTTTCATGTAGTTGGCATCAGTAATTGGTCCGAAAACAGCAGAATGTCACTTTTGAGCTTTTCGGCCCGAGAGAAGCATTTTGAGAGCATGTTGTCATTTAGGCTGTTACTTTCCAACAGAAGCACTCAGAAACAAGTTTTCAAGCCAGAAACAAGTTTTCAAGCCAGTGTGATTTGGGGAATTCTACACTACCAGAGCAGTTTCATGTAGTTGGCATCAGTAATTGGTCCGAAAACAGCAGAATGTCACTTTTGAGCTTTTCGGCCCGAGAGAAGCATTTTGAGAGCATGTTGTCATTTAGGCTGTTACTTTCCAACAGAAGCACTCAGAAACAAGTTTTCAAGCCAGAAACAAGTTTTCAAGCCAGAAACGTGTGATTTGGGGAATTCTACACTACCAGAGCAGTTTCATGTAGTTGGCATCAGTAATTGGTCCGAAAACAGCAGAATGTCACTTTTGAGCTTTTCGGCCCGAGAGAAGCATTTTGAGAGCATGTTGTCATTTAGGCTGTTACTTTCCAACAGAAGCACTCAGAAACAAGTTTTCAAGCCAGAAACAAGTTTTCAAGCCAGAAACGTGTGATTTGGGGAATTCTACACTACCAGAGCAGTTTCATGTAGTTGGCATCAGTAATTGGTCCGAAAACAGCAGAATGTCACTTTTGAGCTTTTCGGCCCGAGAGAAGCATTTTGAGAGCATGTTGTCATTTAGGCTGTTACTTTCCAACAGAAGCACTCAGAAACAAGTTTTCAAGCCAGAAACAAGTTTTCAAGCCAGAAACGTGTGATTTGGGGAATTCTACACTACCAGAGCAGTTTCATGTAGTTGGCATCAGTAATTGGTCCGAAAACAGCAGAATGTCACTTTTGAGCTTTTCGGCCCGAGAGAAGCATTTTGAGAGCATGTTGTCATTTAGGCTGTTACTTTCCAACAGAAGCACTCAGAAACAAGTTTTCAAGCCAGAAACAAGTTTTCAAGCCAGAAACGTGTGATTTGGGGAATTCTACACTACCAGAGCAGTTTCATGTAGTTGGCATCAGTAATTGGTCCGAAAACAGCAGAATGTCACTTTTGAGCTTTTCGGCCCGAGAGAAGCATTTTGAGAGCATGTTGTCATTTAGGCTGTTACTTTCCAACAGAAGCACTCAGAAACAAGTTTTCAAGCCAGAAACAAGTTTTCAAGCCAGAAACGTGTGATTTGGGGAATTCTACACTACCAGAGCAGTTTCATGTAGTTGGCATCAGTAATTGGTCCGAAAACAGCAGAATGTCACTTTTGAGCTTTTCGGCCCGAGAGAAGCATTTTGAGAGCATGTTGTCATTTAGGCTGTTACTTTCCAACAGAAGCACTCAGAAACAAGTTTTCAAGCCAGAAACAAGTTTTCAAGCCAGAAACGTGTGATTTGGGGAATTCTACACTACCAGAGCAGTTTCATGTAGTTGGCATCAGTAATTGGTCCGAAAACAGCAGAATGTCACTTTTGAGCTTTTCGGCCCGAGAGAAGCATTTTGAGAGCATGTTGTCATTTAGGCTGTTACTTTCCAACAGAAGCACTCAGAAACAAGTTTTCAAGCCAGATAGTGTGATTTGGGGAATTCTACACTACCAGAGCAGTTTCATGTAGTTGGCATCAGTAATTGGTCCGAAAACAGCAGAATGTCACTTTTGAGCTTTTCGGCCCGAGAGAAGCATTTTGAGAGCATGTTGTCATTTAGGCTGTTACTTTCCAACAGAAGCACTCAGAAACAAGTTTTCAAGCCAGATAGTGTGATTTGGGGAATTCTACACTACCAGAGCAGTTTCATGTAGTTGGCATCAGTAATTGGTCCGAAAACAGCAGAATGTCACTTTTGAGCTTTTCGGCCCGAGAGAAGCATTTTGAGAGCATGTTGTCATTTAGGCTGTTACTTTCCAACAGAAGCACTCAGAAACAAGTTTTCAAGCCAGAAACAAGTTTTCAAGCAAATTGTGATTTGGGGAATTCTACACTACCAGAGCAGTTTCATGTAGTTGGCATCAGTAATTGGTCCGAAAACAGCAGAATGTCACTTTTGAGCTTTTCGGCCCGAGAGAAGCATTTTGAGAGCATGTTGTCATTTAGGCTGTTACTTTCCAACAGAAGCACTCAGAAACAAGTTTTCAAGCCAGAAACAAGTTTTCAAGCCAGAAACGTGTGATTTGGGGAATTCTACACTACCAGAGCAGTTTCATGTAGTTGGCATCAGTAATTGGTCCGAAAACAGCAGAATGTCACTTTTGAGCTTTTCGGCCCGAGAGAAGCATTTTGAGAGCATGTTGTCATTTAGGCTGTTACTTTCCAACAGAAGCACTCAGAAACAAGTTTTCAAGCCAGATTGTGTGATTTGGGGAATTCTACACTACCAGAGCAGTTTCATGTAGTTGGCATCAGTAATTGGTCCGAAAACAGCAGAATGTCACTTTTGAGCTTTTCGGCCCGAGAGAAGCATTTTGAGAGCATGTTGTCATTTAGGCTGTTACTTTCCAACAGAAGCACTCAGAAACAAGTTTTCAAGCCAGAAACAAGTTTTCAAGCCAGAAACGTGTGATTTGGGGAATTCTACACTACCAGAGCAGTTTCATGTAGTTGGCATCAGTAATTGGTCCGAAAACAGCAGAATGTCACTTTTGAGCTTTTCGGCCCGAGAGAAGCATTTTGAGAGCATGTTGTCATTTAGGCTGTTACTTTCCAACAGAAGCACTCAGAAACAAGTTTTCAAGCCAGAAACAAGTTTTCAAGCCAGAAACGTGTGATTTGGGGAATTCTACACTACCAGAGCAGTTTCATGTAGTTGGCATCAGTAATTGGTCCGAAAACAGCAGAATGTCACTTTTGAGCTTTTCGGCCCGAGAGAAGCATTTTGAGAGCATGTTGTCATTTAGGCTGTTACTTTCCAACAGAAGCACTCAGAAACAAGTTTTCAAGCCAGATTTGTGTGATTTGGGGAATTCTACACTACCAGAGCAGTTTCATGTAGTTGGCATCAGTAATTGGTCCGAAAACAGCAGAATGTCACTTTTGAGCTTTTCGGCCCGAGAGAAGCATTTTGAGAGCATGTTGTCATTTAGGCTGTTACTTTCCAACAGAAGCACTCAGAAACAAGTTTTCAAGCCAGAAACAAGTTTTCAAGCCAGATTTGTGATTTGGGGAATTCTACACTACCAGAGCAGTTTCATGTAGTTGGCATCAGTAATTGGTCCGAAAACAGCAGAATGTCACTTTTGAGCTTTTCGGCCCGAGAGAAGCATTTTGAGAGCATGTTGTCATTTAGGCTGTTACTTTCCAACAGAAGCACTCAGAAACAAGTTTTCAAGCCAGATTTGTGTGATTTGGGGAATTCTACACTACCAGAGCAGTTTCATGTAGTTGGCATCAGTAATTGGTCCGAAAACAGCAGAATGTCACTTTTGAGCTTTTCGGCCCGAGAGAAGCATTTTGAGAGCATGTTGTCATTTAGGCTGTTACTTTCCAACAGAAGCACTCAGAAACAAGTTTTCAAGCCAGAAACAAGTTTTCAAGCCAGAATGATTTGGGGAATTCTACACTACCAGAGCAGTTTCATGTAGTTGGCATCAGTAATTGGTCCGAAAACAGCAGAATGTCACTTTTGAGCTTTTCGGCCCGAGAGAAGCATTTTGAGAGCATGTTGTCATTTAGGCTGTTACTTTCCAACAGAAGCACTCAGAAACTTTTCAAGCCAGAAACAAGTTTTCAAGCCAGAAACGTGTGATTTGGGGAATTCTACACTACCAGAGCAGTTTCATGTAGTTGGCATCAGTAATTGGTCCGAAAACAGCAGAATGTCACTTTTGAGCTTTTCGGCCCGAGAGAAGCATTTTGAGAGCATGTTGTCATTTAGGCTGTTACTTTCCAACAGAAGCACTCAGAAACAAGTTTTCAAGCCAGAAACAAGTTTTCAAGCCAGAAACGTGTGATTTGGGGAATTCTACACTACCAGAGCAGTTTCATGTAGTTGGCATCAGTAATTGGTCCGAAAACAGCAGAATGTCACTTTTGAGCTTTTCGGCCCGAGAGAAGCATTTTGAGAGCATGTTGTCATTTAGGCTGTTACTTTCCAACAGAAGCACTCAGAAACAAGTTTTCAAGCCAGATATGTGTGATTTGGGGAATTCTACACTACCAGAGCAGTTTCATGTAGTTGGCATCAGTAATTGGTCCGAAAACAGCAGAATGTCACTTTTGAGCTTTTCGGCCCGAGAGAAGCATTTTGAGAGCATGTTGTCATTTAGGCTGTTACTTTCCAACAGAAGCACTCAGAAACAAGTTTTCAAGCCAGAGATGTGTGATTTGGGGAATTCTACACTACCAGAGCAGTTTCATGTAGTTGGCATCAGTAATTGGTCCGAAAACAGCAGAATGTCACTTTTGAGCTTTTCGGCCCGAGAGAAGCATTTTGAGAGCATGTTGTCATTTAGGCTGTTACTTTCCAACAGAAGCACTCAGAAACAAGTTTTCAAGCCAGAAACAAGTTTTCAAGCCAGAAACGTGTGATTTGGGGAATTCTACACTACCAGAGCAGTTTCATGTAGTTGGCATCAGTAATTGGTCCGAAAACAGCAGAATGTCACTTTTGAGCTTTTCGGCCCGAGAGAAGCATTTTGAGAGCATGTTGTCATTTAGGCTGTTACTTTCCAACAGAAGCACTCAGAAACAAGTTTTCAAGCCAGAAACAAGTTTTCAAGCCAGATGTGATTTGGGGAATTCTACACTACCAGAGCAGTTTCATGTAGTTGGCATCAGTAATTGGTCCGAAAACAGCAGAATGTCACTTTTGAGCTTTTCGGCCCGAGAGAAGCATTTTGAGAGCATGTTGTCATTTAGGCTGTTACTTTCCAACAGAAGCACTCAGAAACAAGTTTTCAAGCCAGAAATGTGTGATTTGGGGAATTCTACACTACCAGAGCAGTTTCATGTAGTTGGCATCAGTAATTGGTCCGAAAACAGCAGAATGTCACTTTTGAGCTTTTCGGCCCGAGAGAAGCATTTTGAGAGCATGTTGTCATTTAGGCTGTTACTTTCCAACAGAAGCACTCAGAAACAAGTTTTCAAGCCAGAAACAAGTTTTCAAGCCAGAAACGTGTGATTTGGGGAATTCTACACTACCAGAGCAGTTTCATGTAGTTGGCATCAGTAATTGGTCCGAAAACAGCAGAATGTCACTTTTGAGCTTTTCGGCCCGAGAGAAGCATTTTGAGAGCATGTTGTCATTTAGGCTGTTACTTTCCAACAGAAGCACTCAGAAACAAGTTTTCAAGCCAGAAAGTGTGATTTGGGGAATTCTACACTACCAGAGCAGTTTCATGTAGTTGGCATCAGTAATTGGTCCGAAAACAGCAGAATGTCACTTTTGAGCTTTTCGGCCCGAGAGAAGCATTTTGAGAGCATGTTGTCATTTAGGCTGTTACTTTCCAACAGAAGCACTCAGAAACAAGTTTTCAAGCCAGAAACAAGTTTTCAAGCCAGAAACGTGTGATTTGGGGAATTCTACACTACCAGAGCAGTTTCATGTAGTTGGCATCAGTAATTGGTCCGAAAACAGCAGAATGTCACTTTTGAGCTTTTCGGCCCGAGAGAAGCATTTTGAGAGCATGTTGTCATTTAGGCTGTTACTTTCCAACAGAAGCACTCAGAAACAAGTTTTCAAGCCAGAAACAAGTTTTCAAGCCAGAAACGTGTGATTTGGGGAATTCTACACTACCAGAGCAGTTTCATGTAGTTGGCATCAGTAATTGGTCCGAAAACAGCAGAATGTCACTTTTGAGCTTTTCGGCCCGAGAGAAGCATTTTGAGAGCATGTTGTCATTTAGGCTGTTACTTTCCAACAGAAGCACTCAGAAACAAGTTTTCAAGCCAGAAACAAGTTTTCAAGCCAGATTGTGATTTGGGGAATTCTACACTACCAGAGCAGTTTCATGTAGTTGGCATCAGTAATTGGTCCGAAAACAGCAGAATGTCACTTTTGAGCTTTTCGGCCCGAGAGAAGCATTTTGAGAGCATGTTGTCATTTAGGCTGTTACTTTCCAACAGAAGCACTCAGAAACAAGTTTTCAAGCCAGATATGTGTGATTTGGGGAATTCTACACTACCAGAGCAGTTTCATGTAGTTGGCATCAGTAATTGGTCCGAAAACAGCAGAATGTCACTTTTGAGCTTTTCGGCCCGAGAGAAGCATTTTGAGAGCATGTTGTCATTTAGGCTGTTACTTTCCAACAGAAGCACTCAGAAACAAGTTTTCAAGCCAGAAACAAGTTTTCAAGCCAGAAACGTGTGATTTGGGGAATTCTACACTACCAGAGCAGTTTCATGTAGTTGGCATCAGTAATTGGTCCGAAAACAGCAGAATGTCACTTTTGAGCTTTTCGGCCCGAGAGAAGCATTTTGAGAGCATGTTGTCATTTAGGCTGTTACTTTCCAACAGAAGCACTCAGAAACAATTTTCAAGCCAGAAACAAGTTTTCAAGCCAGAAACGTGTGATTTGGGGAATTCTACACTACCAGAGCAGTTTCATGTAGTTGGCATCAGTAATTGGTCCGAAAACAGCAGAATGTCACTTTTGAGCTTTTCGGCCCGAGAGAAGCATTTTGAGAGCATGTTGTCATTTAGGCTGTTACTTTCCAACAGAAGCACTCAGAAACAAGTTTTCAAGCCAGAAACAAGTTTTCAAGCCAGAAATGTGTGATTTGGGGAATTCTACACTACCAGAGCAGTTTCATGTAGTTGGCATCAGTAATTGGTCCGAAAACAGCAGAATGTCACTTTTGAGCTTTTCGGCCCGAGAGAAGCATTTTGAGAGCATGTTGTCATTTAGGCTGTTACTTTCCAACAGAAGCACTCAGAAACAAGTTTTCAAGCCAGAAAGTGTGATTTGGGGAATTCTACACTACCAGAGCAGTTTCATGTAGTTGGCATCAGTAATTGGTCCGAAAACAGCAGAATGTCACTTTTGAGCTTTTCGGCCCGAGAGAAGCATTTTGAGAGCATGTTGTCATTTAGGCTGTTACTTTCCAACAGAAGCACTCAGAAACAAGTTTTCAAGCCAGATATGTGTGATTTGGGGAATTCTACACTACCAGAGCAGTTTCATGTAGTTGGCATCAGTAATTGGTCCGAAAACAGCAGAATGTCACTTTTGAGCTTTTCGGCCCGAGAGAAGCATTTTGAGAGCATGTTGTCATTTAGGCTGTTACTTTCCAACAGAAGCACTCAGAAACAAGTTTTCAAGCCAGAAACAAGTTTTCAAGCCAGAAACGTGTGATTTGGGGAATTCTACACTACCAGAGCAGTTTCATGTAGTTGGCATCAGTAATTGGTCCGAAAACAGCAGAATGTCACTTTTGAGCTTTTCGGCCCGAGAGAAGCATTTTGAGAGCATGTTGTCATTTAGGCTGTTACTTTCCAACAGAAGCACTCAGAAACAAGTTTTCAAGCCAGAAACAAGTTTTCAAGCCAGAAACGTGTGATTTGGGGAATTCTACACTACCAGAGCAGTTTCATGTAGTTGGCATCAGTAATTGGTCCGAAAACAGCAGAATGTCACTTTTGAGCTTTTCGGCCCGAGAGAAGCATTTTGAGAGCATGTTGTCATTTAGGCTGTTACTTTCCAACAGAAGCACTCAGAAACAAGTTTTCAAGCCAGATATGTGTGATTTGGGGAATTCTACACTACCAGAGCAGTTTCATGTAGTTGGCATCAGTAATTGGTCCGAAAACAGCAGAATGTCACTTTTGAGCTTTTCGGCCCGAGAGAAGCATTTTGAGAGCATGTTGTCATTTAGGCTGTTACTTTCCAACAGAAGCACTCAGAAACAAGTTTTCAAGCCAGAAACAAGTTTTCAAGCCAGAAACGTGTGATTTGGGGAATTCTACACTACCAGAGCAGTTTCATGTAGTTGGCATCAGTAATTGGTCCGAAAACAGCAGAATGTCACTTTTGAGCTTTTCGGCCCGAGAGAAGCATTTTGAGAGCATGTTGTCATTTAGGCTGTTACTTTCCAACAGAAGCACTCAGAAACAAGTTTTCAAGCCAGATTGTGTGATTTGGGGAATTCTACACTACCAGAGCAGTTTCATGTAGTTGGCATCAGTAATTGGTCCGAAAACAGCAGAATGTCACTTTTGAGCTTTTCGGCCCGAGAGAAGCATTTTGAGAGCATGTTGTCATTTAGGCTGTTACTTTCCAACAGAAGCACTCAGAAACAAGTTTTCAAGCCAGAAACAAGTTTTCAAGCCAGAAACGTGTGATTTGGGGAATTCTACACTACCAGAGCAGTTTCATGTAGTTGGCATCAGTAATTGGTCCGAAAACAGCAGAATGTCACTTTTGAGCTTTTCGGCCCGAGAGAAGCATTTTGAGAGCATGTTGTCATTTAGGCTGTTACTTTCCAACAGAAGCACTCAGAAACAAGTTTTCAAGCCAGAAACAAGTTTTCAAGCCAGAAACGTGTGATTTGGGGAATTCTACACTACCAGAGCAGTTTCATGTAGTTGGCATCAGTAATTGGTCCGAAAACAGCAGAATGTCACTTTTGAGCTTTTCGGCCCGAGAGAAGCATTTTGAGAGCATGTTGTCATTTAGGCTGTTACTTTCCAACAGAAGCACTCAGAAACAAGTTTTCAAGCCAGATATGTGTGATTTGGGGAATTCTACACTACCAGAGCAGTTTCATGTAGTTGGCATCAGTAATTGGTCCGAAAACAGCAGAATGTCACTTTTGAGCTTTTCGGCCCGAGAGAAGCATTTTGAGAGCATGTTGTCATTTAGGCTGTTACTTTCCAACAGAAGCACTCAGAAACAAGTTTTCAAGCCAGAAACAAGTTTTCAAGCCAGAAACGTGTGATTTGGGGAATTCTACACTACCAGAGCAGTTTCATGTAGTTGGCATCAGTAATTGGTCCGAAAACAGCAGAATGTCACTTTTGAGCTTTTCGGCCCGAGAGAAGCATTTTGAGAGCATGTTGTCATTTAGGCTGTTACTTTCCAACAGAAGCACTCACAAACAAGTTTTCAAGCCAGATGTGTGATTTGGGGAATTCTACACTACCAGAGCAGTTTCATGTAGTTGGCATCAGTAATTGGTCCGAAAACAGCAGAATGTCACTTTTGAGCTTTTCGGCCCGAGAGAAGCATTTTGAGAGCATGTTGTCATTTAGGCTGTTACTTTCCAACAGAAGCACTCAGAAACAAGTTTTCAAGCCAGATATGTGATTTGGGGAATTCTACACTACCAGAGCAGTTTCATGTAGTTGGCATCAGTAATTGGTCCGAAAACAGCAGAATGTCACTTTTGAGCTTTTCGGCCCGAGAGAAGCATTTTGAGAGCATGTTGTCATTTAGGCTGTTACTTTCCAACAGAAGCACTCAGAAACAAGTTTTCAAGCCAGAAACAAGTTTTCAAGCCAGAAACGTGTGATTTGGGGAATTCTACACTACCAGAGCAGTTTCATGTAGTTGGCATCAGTAATTGGTCCGAAAACAGCAGAATGTCACTTTTGAGCTTTTCGGCCCGAGAGAAGCATTTTGAGAGCATGTTGTCATTTAGGCTGTTACTTTCCAACAGAAGCACTCAGAAACAAGTTTTCAAGCCAGATTGTGTGATTTGGGGAATTCTACACTACCAGAGCAGTTTCATGTAGTTGGCATCAGTAATTGGTCCGAAAACAGCAGAATGTCACTTTTGAGCTTTTCGGCCCGAGAGAAGCATTTTGAGAGCATGTTGTCATTTAGGCTGTTACTTTCCAACAGAAGCACTCAGAAACAAGTTTTCAAGCCAGAAACGTGTGATTTGGGGAATTCTACACTACCAGAGCAGTTTCATGTAGTTGGCATCAGTAATTGGTCCGAAAACAGCAGAATGTCACTTTTGAGCTTTTCGGCCCGAGAGAAGCATTTTGAGAGCATGTTGTCATTTAGGCTGTTACTTTCCAACAGAAGCACTCAGAAACAAGTTTTCAAGCCAGATAGTGTGATTTGGGGAATTCTACACTACCAGAGCAGTTTCATGTAGTTGGCATCAGTAATTGGTCCGAAAACAGCAGAATGTCACTTTTGAGCTTTTCGGCCCGAGAGAAGCATTTTGAGAGCATGTTGTCATTTAGGCTGTTACTTTCCAACAGAAGCACTCAGAAACAAGTTTTCAAGCCAGAAACAAGTTTTCAAGCCAGAAACGTGTGATTTGGGGAATTCTACACTACCAGAGCAGTTTCATGTAGTTGGCATCAGTAATTGGTCCGAAAACAGCAGAATGTCACTTTTGAGCTTTTCGGCCCGAGAGAAGCATTTTGAGAGCATGTTGTCATTTAGGCTGTTACTTTCCAACAGAAGCACTCAGAAACAAGTTTTCAAGCCAGATATGTGTGATTTGGGGAATTCTACACTACCAGAGCAGTTTCATGTAGTTGGCATCAGTAATTGGTCCGAAAACAGCAGAATGTCACTTTTGAGCTTTTCGGCCCGAGAGAAGCATTTTGAGAGCATGTTGTCATTTAGGCTGTTACTTTCCAACAGAAGCACTCAGAAACAAGTTTTCAAGCCAGATATTGTGATTTGGGGAATTCTACACTACCAGAGCAGTTTCATGTAGTTGGCATCAGTAATTGGTCCGAAAACAGCAGAATGTCACTTTTGAGCTTTTCGGCCCGAGAGAAGCATTTTGAGAGCATGTTGTCATTTAGGCTGTTACTTTCCAACAGAAGCACTCAGAAACAAGTTTTCAAGCCAGAAACAAGTTTTCAAGCCAGAAACGTGTGATTTGGGGAATTCTACACTACCAGAGCAGTTTCATGTAGTTGGCATCAGTAATTGGTCCGAAAACAGCAGAATGTCACTTTTGAGCTTTTCGGCCCGAGAGAAGCATTTTGAGAGCATGTTGTCATTTAGGCTGTTACTTTCCAACAGAAGCACTCAGAAACAAGTTTTCAAGCCAGAAACAAGTTTTCAAGCCAGAAACGTGTGATTTGGGGAATTCTACACTACCAGAGCAGTTTCATGTAGTTGGCATCAGTAATTGGTCCGAAAACAGCAGAATGTCACTTTTGAGCTTTTCGGCCCGAGAGAAGCATTTTGAGAGCATGTTGTCATTTAGGCTGTTACTTTCCAACAGAAGCACTCAGAAACAAGTTTTCAAGCCAGATATGTGTGATTTGGGGAATTCTACACTACCAGAGCAGTTTCATGTAGTTGGCATCAGTAATTGGTCCGAAAACAGCAGAATGTCAC
The DNA here is from genome assembly GCA_026686955.1 of Epinephelus cyanopodus. Lineage (NCBI taxonomy): Eukaryota > Metazoa > Chordata > Actinopteri > Perciformes > Serranidae > Epinephelus > Epinephelus cyanopodus. The sequence continues at coordinate 26,654 of JAMWDX010000044.1, forward strand.
TTTTGAGCTTTTCGGCCCGAGAGAAGCATTTTGAGAGCATGTTGTCATTTAGGCTGTTACTTTCCAACAGAAGCACTCAGAAACAAGTTTTCAAGCCAGAAACAAGTTTTCAAGCCAGAAACGTGTGATTTGGGGAATTCTACACTACCAGAGCAGTTTCATGTAGTTGGCATCAGTAATTGGTCCGAAAACAGCAGAATGTCACTTTTGAGCTTTTCGGCCCGAGAGAAGCATTTTGAGAGCATGTTGTCATTTAGGCTGTTACTTTCCAACAGAAGCACTCAGAAACAAGTTTTCAAGCCAGAAACAAGTTTTCAAGCCAGAAACGTGTGATTTGGGGAATTCTACACTACAGAGCAGTTTCATGTAGTTGGCATCAGTAATTGGTCCGAAAACAGCAGAATGTCACTTTTGAGCTTTTCGGCCCGAGAGAAGCATTTTGAGAGCATGTTGTCATTTAGGCTGTTACTTTCCAACAGACAAGCCAGAAACGTGTGATTTGGGGAATTCTACACTACCAGAGCAGTTTCATGTAGTTGGCATCAGTAATTGGTCCGAAAACAGCAGAATGTCACTTTTGAGCTTTTCGGCCCGAGAGAAGCATTTTGAGAGCATGTTGTCATTTAGGCTGTTACTTTCCAACAGAAGCACTCAGAAACAAGTTTTCAAGCCAGAAACGTGTGATTTGGGGAATTCTACACTACCAGAGCAGTTTCATGTAGTTGGCATCAGTAATTGGTCCGAAAACAGCAGAATGTCACTTTTGAGCTTTTCGGCCCGAGAGAAGCATTTTGAGAGCATGTTGTCATTTAGGCTGTTACTTTCCAACAGAAGCACTCAGAAACAAGTTTTCAAGCCAGAAACAAGTTTTCAAGCCAGAAACGTGTGATTTGGGGAATTCTACACTACCAGAGCAGTTTCATGTAGTTGGCATCAGTAATTGGTCCGAAAACAGCAGAATGTCACTTTTGAGCTTTTCGGCCCGAGAGAAGCATTTTGAGAGCATGTTGTCATTTAGGCTGTTACTTTCCAACAGAAGCACTCAGAAACAAGTTTTCAAGCCAGATATGTGTGATTTGGGGAATTCTACACTACCAGAGCAGTTTCATGTAGTTGGCATCAGTAATTGGTCCGAAAACAGCAGAATGTCACTTTTGAGCTTTTCGGCCCGAGAGAAGCATTTTGAGAGCATGTTGTCATTTAGGCTGTTACTTTCCAACAGAAGCACTCAGAAACAAGTTTTCAAGCCAGAAACGTGTGATTTGGGGAATTCTACACTACCAGAGCAGTTTCATGTAGTTGGCATCAGTAATTGGTCCGAAAACAGCAGAATGTCACTTTTGAGCTTTTCGGCCCGAGAGAAGCATTTTGAGAGCATGTTGTCATTTAGGCTGTTACTTTCCAACAGAAGCACTCAGAAACAAGTTTTCAAGCCAGAAATGTGTGATTTGGGGAATTCTACACTACCAGAGCAGTTTCATGTAGTTGGCATCAGTAATTGGTCCGAAAACAGCAGAATGTCACTTTTGAGCTTTTCGGCCCGAGAGAAGCATTTTGAGAGCATGTTGTCATTTAGGCTGTTACTTTCCAACAGAAGCACTCAGAAACAAGTTTTCAAGCCAGAAACAAGTTTTCAAGCCAGAAACGTGTGATTTGGGGAATTCTACACTACCAGAGCAGTTTCATGTAGTTGGCATCAGTAATTGGTCCGAAAACAGCAGAATGTCACTTTTGAGCTTTTCGGCCCGAGAGAAGCATTTTGAGAGCATGTTGTCATTTAGGCTGTTACTTTCCAACAGAAGCACTCAGAAACAAGTTTTCAAGCCAGATGTGATTTGGGGAATTCTACACTACCAGAGCAGTTTCATGTAGTTGGCATCAGTAATTGGTCCGAAAACAGCAGAATGTCACTTTTGAGCTTTTCGGCCCGAGAGAAGCATTTTGAGAGCATGTTGTCATTTAGGCTGTTACTTTCCAACAGAAGCACTCAGAAACAAGTTTTCAAGCCAGATATGTTGATTTGGGGAATTCTACACTACCAGAGCAGTTTCATGTAGTTGGCATCAGTAATTGGTCCGAAAACAGCAGAATGTCACTTTTGAGCTTTTCGGCCCGAGAGAAGCATTTTGAGAGCATGTTGTCATTTAGGCTGTTACTTTCCAACAGAAGCACTCAGAAACAAGTTTTCAAGCCAGAAACAAGTTTTCAAGCCAGAAACGTGTGATTTGGGGAATTCTACACTACCAGAGCAGTTTCATGTAGTTGGCATCAGTAATTGGTCCGAAAACAGCAGAATGTCACTTTTGAGCTTTTCGGCCCGAGAGAAGCATTTTGAGAGCATGTTGTCATTTAGGCTGTTACTTTCCAACAGAAGCACTCAGAAACAAGTTTTCAAGCCAGAAACAAGTTTTCAAGCCAGAAACGTGTGATTTGGGGAATTCTACACTACCAGAGCAGTTTCATGTAGTTGGCATCAGTAATTGGTCCGAAAACAGCAGAATGTCACTTTTGAGCTTTTCGGCCCGAGAGAAGCATTTTGAGAGCATGTTGTCATTTAGGCTGTTACTTTCCAACAGAAGCACTCAGAAACAAGTTTTCAAGCCAGAAACAAGTTTTCAAGCCAGAAACGTGTGATTTGGGGAATTCTACACTAGCAGAGCAGTTTCATGTAGTTGGCATCAGTAATTGGTCCGAAAACAGCAGAATGTCACTTTTGAGCTTTTCGGCCCGAGAGAAGCATTTTGAGAGCATGTTGTCATTTAGGCTGTTACTTTCCAACAGAAGCACTCAGAAACAAGTTTTCAAGCCAGAAAGTGTGATTTGGGGAATTCTACACTACCAGAGCAGTTTCATGTAGTTGGCATCAGTAATTGGTCGAAAACAGCAGAATGTCACTTTTGAGCTTTTCGGCCCGAGAGAAGCATTTTGAGAGCATGTTGTCATTTAGGCTGTTACTTTCCAACAGAAGCACTCAGAAACAAGTTTTCAAGCCAGATATGTGTGATTTGGGGAATTCTACACTACCAGAGCAGTTTCATGTAGTTGGCATCAGTAATTGGTCCGAAAACAGCAGAATGTCACTTTTGAGCTTTTCGGCCCGAGAGAAGCATTTTGAGAGCATGTTGTCATTTAGGCTGTTACTTTCCAACAGAAGCACTCAGAAACAAGTTTTCAAGCCAGAAACAAGTTTTCAAGCCAGATTTGTGTGATTTGGGGAATTCTACACTACCAGAGCAGTTTCATGTAGTTGGCATCAGTAATTGGTCCGAAAACAGCAGAATGTCACTTTTGAGCTTTTCGGCCCGAGAGAAGCATTTTGAGAGCATGTTGTCATTTAGGCTGTTACTTTCCAACAGAAGCACTCAGAAACAAGTTTTCAAGCCAGAAACAAGTTTTCAAGCCAGATTTGTGTGATTTGGGGAATTCTACACTACCAGAGCAGTTTCATGTAGTTGGCATCAGTAATTGGTCCGAAAACAGCAGAATGTCACTTTTGAGCTTTTCGGCCCGAGAGAAGCATTTTGAGAGCATGTTGTCATTTAGGCTGTTACTTTCCAACAGAAGCACTCAGAAACAAGTTTTCAAGCCAGAAACAAGTTTTCAAGCCAGAAACGTGTGATTTGGGGAATTCTACACTACCAGAGCAGTTTCATGTAGTTGGCATCAGTAATTGGTCCGAAAACAGCAGAATGTCACTTTTGAGCTTTTCGGCCCGAGAGAAGCATTTTGAGAGCATGTTGTCATTTAGGCTGTTACTTTCCAACAGAAGCACTCAGAAACAAGTTTTCAAGCCAGAAACAAGTTTTCAAGCCAGAAACGTGTGATTTGGGGAATTCTACACTACCAGAGCAGTTTCATGTAGTTGGCATCAGTAATTGGTCCGAAAACAGCAGAATGTCACTTTTGAGCTTTTCGGCCCGAGAGAAGCATTTTGAGAGCATGTTGTCATTTAGGCTGTTACTTTCCAACAGAAGCACTCAGAAACAACTTTTCAAGCCAGAAACAAGTTTTCAAGCCAGATTTGTGTGATTTGGGGAATTCTACACTAGCAGAGCAGTTTCATGTAGTTGGCATCAGTAATTGGTCCGAAAACAGCAGAATGTCACTTTTGAGCTTTTCGGCCCGAGAGAAGCATTTTGAGAGCATGTTGTCATTTAGGCTGTTACTTTCCAACAGAAGCACTCAGAAACAAGTTTTCAAGCCAGAAACAAGTTTTCAAGCCAGATTTGTGTGATTTGGGGAATTCTACACTAGCAGAGCAGTTTCATGTAGTTGGCATCAGTAATTGGTCCGAAAACAGCAGAATGTCACTTTTGAGCTTTTCGGCCCGAGAGAAGCATTTTGAGAGCATGTTGTCATTTAGGCTGTTACTTTCCAACAGAAGCACTCAAGAAAACAAGTTTTCAAGCCAGATATGTGTGATTTGGGGAATTCTACACTACCAGAGCAGTTTCATGTAGTTGGCATCAGTAATTGGTCCGAAAACAGCAGAATGTCACTTTTGAGCTTTTCGGCCCGAGAGAAGCATTTTGAGAGCATGTTGTCATTTAGGCTGTTACTTTCCAACAGAAGCACTCAGAAACAAGTTTTCAAGCCAGAAACAAGTTTTCAAGCCAGAAACGTGTGATTTGGGGAATTCTACACTACAGAGCAGTTTCATGTAGTTGGCATCAGTAATTGGTCCGAAAACAGCAGAATGTCACTTTTGAGCTTTTCGGCCCGAGAGAAGCATTTTGAGAGCATGTTGTCATTTAGGCTGTTACTTTCCAACAGAAGCACTCAGAAACAAGTTTTCAAGCCAGAAACAAGTTTTCAAGCCAGATTTGTGTGATTTGGGGAATTCTACACTACCAGAGCAGTTTCATGTAGTTGGCATCAGTAATTGGTCCGAAAACAGCAGAATGTCACTTTTGAGCTTTTCGGCCCGAGAGAAGCATTTTGAGAGCATGTTGTCATTTAGGCTGTTACTTTCCAACAGAAGCATTCAGAAACAAGTTTTCAAGCAGAAACAAGTTTTCAAGCCAGATTTGTGTGATTTGGGGAATTGTACACTACCAGAGCAGTTTCATGTAGTTGGCATCAGTAATTGGTCCGAAAACAGCAGAATGTCACTTCTGAGCTTTTCAGGCCGAGAGAAGCATTTTGAGAGCATGTTGACTTTTCAAAGTTTTTGTTGAAATATATCAGTTGAAAAAAAACGTTGTTCCAACATCCAAACAATGCTGATTGAACTGTTGAAAAAGTGTTGATCCATGAATAATGATACAATGTTGAAAGATCAACTCTGAATTAAGTTGAGTCCAGTTAAAAGCCCTACCTACATATCTTTTAACTGGGAGCAGGCTGGTTTTGGAACATAGTTCAAGGGCTTGATTGGAGTATAGATGTTGTCCGTCACACCTCTAAATTCATTATTCTATTTATTGACTTTTGTTTTGTATCTCTGAAACAGCTCTCATGTATTGTGTTATGTGTTAGTGTTTTCTCATAATTTGTAAATTGAATATTTAAATAAAGGTTAAAAAAAGACACATAGGCGACACCCGCTTGCGCATGCTCAAAGTGGGTCTGTGTCATCATGGTCAGGCTAAACTGGTTTTGACCGGCGGTTCAGACTGTGGTTGACATTGACAGTAACAGCTACAAATCTATAACGGTAAGAACACGTGGTTAACATTAAAAGCACATGTGACAAACTCAAGGCCCATGGGCCGAATTCGGCCCGCCACATCATTTTATGTGGCCCACAAGAGCTGGCATGACTGCTGCTTTTGGGGGGTGTTGTGGGGAAAATGCTTTTCTACCTGTCTGGTTAAATTTTTTATTTTTTTGTCCAACATACAGCAGTAACGGGTCTATTTTCAGCTGCTGACACAGCTGGAAAGCATGCCTGACACTGCATAAGTGTGGATGCTCACATCATCTTTATAGCTACAGTTATTAAAATAGTTATCATTATTCGCGTGGACAGCCTTTCACATATCTATAATCAACCAGATCCAACCTCTCTGTATTTTACTGGTGAATAGGATCCACCGGTGTGTAAGATTCAAATCACTTTTCAATGAAAAAAAAGGTGCGTTTTATTACGGTATGTTGTAATAACACAGCAATGGATTTACACATGTTTTTATATTTTTTGTAAAAACATGTACAATATTTGTGCGTGGGTAAATAAATATTAGTAATCAAATGCAGAGAGTTATTCAACAATATGTTAATAAGTAGTTACATTTATACAGTCTTACAGTTCCAACCGGCCCTTCAAGGACAACCATAATGCTGATGTGTGATGAGGCCAGTGCCTCAGTTAGCAAGAGCGGTAAGGCTATCTCCTGCTGATGGTGAATGTGGCTGCGAAGGTCCCGAGCTCACCCAGCACACTTCACAGATGTGTATTGAAACAGGAACCTTTGTTACAATGTCTCTGTTGGTCGAACGTGGCACATTGGCACACTTTCCATCCACAAACTTTAAAAATAAGGTTGAGACTTCACATTCTTCTGCCTTCCTTTTCCAGAGATTTGGAAGAACACGATCTGAAAGTCTCCTTCAACGGTGAGCTGTCCCCAAACCTAACCCAACCATCTATTTGAATCTGAAAGTAACTTACTGTAACCTTAAAACTAAAAAAAAAAAAATCATTTACATTCTTGTGAAATTTAAATACAGGCTGTTGTGGAAGGTATTATAAAAAAAAATGATGGGCACAGCCTACCTCATTTAAATGAATGTTTTATTATTTTCAAATTGAATGATTTTCTTTATAAAACATTTAGGCTTAAAAATATTTATTTTGGGTTTTTTTCACTCCCAGATGTATCACAAAAAATGGAGACGACAAAATGCACAATTACGTGCATTGATGGACTCTAGTGACTCAATGAGAATCCAGGTCCCTCATCACTCTCCCTCCTGGTAGTTGTAGTCTGCTGTGATAGTGTCCTGTGGCAGTCAGGGCTGCCACCTGTAATAATGTATAAACTTGTATAGAATCACACAGAGACACGTCTGTATGAAATAACTTGTTTACGTCCTGTCTCTTCTTTTATGAACACTCCCAGCAGGTTAACAACAACACTGGTGACAGACTCCACTAGCGGTCGGCTATCACACAACCCGTCACGTCAGAATCTTTTGTCTGTATTGTATGCGTTAATTTCCCTTGCGTGTGTGTTTAAGTGATGAAATGCACTACTGTTTGTTTTTTTAGAGGTGATAACGGGCATTTTTATACCTGTGATACAACTTGCCTGGCCTGTGCTACAAAACTAGGAACCTCTGTAGCACCAGTGGTATGTGCTCAAAAAGTTAACATATAGCCCTGGTGCAATATTGCCAGTATAAATTAAGTACTGTAAAGCTGCAAAGCTACAACAACAACTACAAGTCTTCTAGATGTAAGAAATGTTTGGCACAGACCTCAACAAATGTCACGATATATATATTTTATAAAAACTGCAATGCAAAATGATCATGCCCACTAATTTGAGAATTAGACCTAATTTGCAATAACGGTCATAGCAATTTCCTTTTTAAGTTATATATATTTTTAACCATATCATTTAGCTGTAGCCGAAAGAGTCGGTTCAAGCGGAGTTCCTCAGAGTCCTTCTCACGGCTGCAGAATGCTTCTGAACCCACAAGGAGCAGTAAGAGGTGAGAGTGTTGTGAGGAACATATTCTGGCATATGGGAAAAAAAATACTGGAACTCTTTAAGATACCTGTATCTGTCTTGGGTGTACATGATCGTCAACCCATTTTCTCCATCAGTGACACTCCAAGAACGACTATCGACCGGAACCTCAGGCAGCCTCCTGAAAAGTCTATGAGAGCTGAGGCAATGCAGCCGAGGCAATGTTCACGCATGCACACTCAAACAAATTGAGGAAGGAAGACTTCCCGATGTCTGAAAAAAGTAATGTTATTCTCTTATTTTTGCTGACAAATAATTAGGAGTCTTCCAGTGTCCCAAGCTGTCCCAAAAGTTTCAGTTGAATCAGATTCAGCAGTTCAATATGACACTTTGCTGATTCTTCAAACTAACCTGTTTTTTTTTCACATGGGCACATGGTAAAACTGTAAGTTTTTCTTTTTTTTATTACAAGCCAAAAAAAAAAAAAAAAAAAAAAAAAAAGCTCCACTGGCAGATTTTTCTACTTATTCCAAGTGAAAATTTGTGTGAAACAAATGAAAATTGATATTTTGAGTGCATGAGATTTATTTTGACTAGAAATTAGATATTTTGACTAGAAATATCACAAATATTCTTGGTAAGATTTGAGTTTTGCAGTGCGTTTTTATTGGGCAAATGAAAAAACAATGATTTTGTGGTGTAAAAATAATAATTGGCCACTTCTTTCTTGGCTAGAATTCCAGAAGAGAGTTCTTCAGCTCCTTCTCGAAATCAAGTATACAATTTAAGTTGCCACCTCATCTGCTGGAACAAGTTATGAAGTGAAGCTGGCAAACACTAAAGAGGAGCTCGAAGCTTTAGAGAATCGCCTGGAGGACAAGAATGAGGGAGCAGAACTGGTAAGTTTTAACCCTCAGGTGGTATTGACCCCAATACCACCTGAGGGTTAAAACTTACCAGTTCTGCTCCCATTCTGAGTATCAGGCTAGTGAAATGTGGTTTCACAACTCTAACGTACATGGGGCTAATGAAGTTCTCAGGCACCATTCCTAATTTCAGGCAAAGAGCACTTTTAAATAATTGTGCACATTTCCTGCTGGACAGCTTCTCAGGCCTCAAATCTTTTCTTCCTTTAAGCCCTGAATTTCAAAGCTAAATATTTGTAGAGATATTATGATGCCTCTCCCTGATTGGGTACAAGACAAAAACAATCAGACTGATGTAATAAGTACAGCTTCATGGGGCATTTCACATTTTGATCAGAGACAGCAGCAGAGACAGACTGTACAGTACACAGTATGTTTTCATCCAGGTAATGTCTTTACAGCAAGAAGTGCCTTTTACGGCTTCTTGTACCACTGAGGTGTGTGTGTGTGTGTGTGTGTGTGTGTGTGCGTGTGTGTGTGTGTGCATGTTATGCTAGCAGTAGCTAATGTACCCGGGAGGACAAGTGCTATGAAAAAAACAAACAACAAAAGGGTTAAATAATTAATCTTGTAAAGTGCTGGCAAAGTTTCATTATGACTATAGGTTTCTTCACCTTGGTGACCGCTACAAACCCCTCATGTGCCTGTTTTGTGGAGGTCTGGACTCTACTGTCCTCTTTTTATGGTTATAATTTTAATTTCTTGTTGCTCCTTTTCAGAGTAAACATCTGAAGAGGTTGGGAGGCAATGATGTTGCAGACCTTGTTAAGAAGTCAATGGCTGCGTAAGTAACTTTATGTCCCTTTTTTGCATTAGATTATTGGTCCAGGTAATATGAACAACACAAACATGATCCAGTAGTTTGGATAAGTTGGAGAAAATTCATGGAAATGATTTTACTTAACAAAAAAATGTTCCCTGACATATACTGACACACCCACTTACTCACTCTCTGCTACATTTCATATTCTAATATTCTGTTTTACCATGGCAGAACTATGACAAATAAAATGATGGCCAAAATGAGCCTCAGAGGAAGAAGTGGGAAGGTTGCCTTCTGTACAAGACAATCTGTGGTGAGTTTGCTTTAACATAGTAGCTTTGTGACAATGTTTAAATAATTTAATATAGTAAGCAGAATAATAACTCATAGCAAATCATTTTTAGTTGGAGGACTCTACAGATCATGCTCTACAGGTTGCATATGTGGTTGCAGTCTAGAGCCTGCCCCATCACCTTTTGCACAATATGCTTTGATAGATAATGCAGTAAAATAAGGCAATTTTGTGTGTGTTAGTATTTTGTTGTAATTGAAAGGTTAGCATTTGCTAATACTGATTTGCTGTTTTTCCCCCCTCTACAGACGCTGTCTTCAGCTCATTTATAAAACAACGACCAAAGTAGCAGAATATATGTCCAAATATTTGAAATATGCGCCATAGAGGATGGGTGGTGGTGGCAGAAAGAAGGAGCACATGAAGCGAAGATTTAACCAAAGCCCTGCTGTGATCAGTATTGCCCAATGTTCGGGCTATTTTTCTCAGGTTGAACTTTAACATATCAAAAAAGTTGAAAAAAAACTGCTTGTGTGTGAAATGTTGGTACACTTGATTTTTCAGCCATGTCAGCTATTAAAGCATATAGTTTCTTACACCATTGAAATGTCTTTATTTATCTTCTTCCTGGTCTTGCTTTGGCTTCTTCCTAGCTGACTGTCCATGTTGTGAACATTTAAATGACAGTGTTTTTGGTGCTTTCCATGTAATATCAATGAGATCTCTTCAAGATGATTAGTAATCACAAAAACGATTCTTGTTATGATTGCTTGCCTAGCTTACTTGTCTAGTGAAGAGAGAATTATGTTTGGAGTGAGAGTGAGTGCTTCTGTTGGAAAACAACAGTCTAAATTACAGCACGCTCTCAAAATGCTTCTCTCTGCCTGAAAAGCTCAAAAGTGACATTCTGCTGTTTTTCGACCAACTACTGATGGAAACTAGAGAAAAAAAGCATTAGCAAGAAATGGCAGTCCACCCCAACTATGCAACATACAAAAGGTCAAAAGGCTGTTTCGCTACAATATGACACAACGAGGTGTGTGCCCAGTTGGGAGAGGAGGAAGGTAAGGTATGCCTGCTAGCTCACAGCGACTGCCATCTTGGTCCTTTAAAAACTCGAACGGCCTTGACGGCAGCCAGTCAGGAGAGCACGGATCCAATGAACCAATCACCGCTGGGCTGTGGCACACACCTATTTGCACAGAAAAAAAAAAAAAAAAACAAAGCACAGAGAACATGTGCAGGAAAACTCTCACAAAGAAAAGAAATTACGACAACAGTCATAACAATGCTTCTCTCGGCCTGAAAAGCTGAAAAGTGACATTCTGCTGTTTTCCGACCAACTACATGAAACTGCTCTGGTAGTGTAGAACTCCCCAAATCACACGTTTCTGGCTTGAAAACTTGTTTCGTAGTGCGTCTGTTGGAAAGCAACAGTCTAAATTACAACATGCTCTCAAAATGCTTCACTTGGCCTGAAAAGCTCAAAAGTGACGACAAAAGTAGCCCAAAATGGGACAGAGTTGCCCAAAACAGACCAAGTAGCCAAAAGATCCACAGTAGCCCAAAACGGACCAAAGTAGCCCAAAATGGACCGCAGTAGCCCAAAACATATCAAAGTAGCCCAAAACAAGCCACAGTAGCCCAAAACGGGAAAAAGTAGCCAAAAACGGACCAAGTAGCCCAAAAAGATCCACAGTAGCCCAAAACGGACCACAGTAGCCCAAAACGAACAAAGTAGCCCAAAATAGATCCACAGTAGCTCCAAAACAGACCAAAGTAGCCCAAAACGGATCAAAGTAGCCCAAAACGGAACACAGTGCCCAAACAGGAAAAAGTAGCACAAAACAGTAGCCCAAAGCGGAAAAAGTAGCCAAAACGGACCAAAGTAGCCCAAAACGGACCACAGTAGCCCAAAACGGGAAAAAGTGCCAAAACAGACCAGAGTAGCCCAAAATAGATCCACAGCCCAAACGGACCAAGCCCAAAATGGTCAAAGTAGCCCAAAACGGACCACAGTGGCCCAAAACAGGAAAAAGTAGCCAAAACGGACCGCAGTAGCCCAAAACAGATCAACCCCAAAACGGACCACAGTAGCCCAAACAGGAAAAAGTAGCCCAAAACGACCACAGTAGCCCAAAACGGAAAAAGTAGCCCAAAACGGACCACATAGCCCAACACGGAAAAGTAGCCAAAAAGGGACCAGAGTAGCCCAAAATAGATCTAAGTAGCCCAAAACAGAACAAAGTAGCCCAAAACGGACAACAGTAAGCCCAAAACAGACCAAAGTAGCCCAAAATGATCCACAGTCGCCCCAAAACAGACCAAAGTAGCCCCAAAACGGGACCAAGTAGCCCAAAACGGACCACAGTAGTCCAAAATGTGAAAAAGTAGCCAAAACGGACCACAGTAGCCCAAAACAGGAAGAAGTAGCCCAAAACGGACCACAGTAGCCCAATACAGGAAAAAGTAGCCCAAAATGGACCAAAGTAGCCCAAAAAGGACCACAGTAGCCCAAAACTGGGAAAGTAGCCCAAAACGGACCACAGTAGCTCCAAAAAGTAGCCAAAAACGGACCAAGTAGCCCAAAATAGATCCACAGTAGCCCCAAAATGGACCAAAGTAGCCCAAAACGGGACCAGAGTAGCCCAAAACGAACCAAAGTAGCCCAAAATAGATCCACAGTAGCCCAAAACAGACCAAAGTAGCCCAAAACGGACCGAAGTAGCCCAAAACAGGAAAAAGTAGCCCAAAACGGACCACAGTAGCCCAAAATGGGAAAAAGTAGCCCAAAACGGACTAAAGTAGCCCAAAACACACCACAGTAGCCCGGAACTGTGAAAGGTAGCCCAAAACGGGAAAAAACAGCCCAAAACAGACCACAGTAACCCACAATTGAAAGAGTAGCTCAAAACGGATCAAAGTAGCCCAAAACGGACCACAGTAGCCCAAAACAGGAAAAAGTAGCCCAAAACGGACCAAAGTAGCCCAAAACAGACCACAGTAGCCCAAAACAGGAAAAAGTAGCCCAAAATGGACCGAAGTAGCACAAAATAGATCCACAGTAGCCCCGAGACAGACCAATCCAGCCCAAAACGGATCAAAGTAGCCCAAAACGGACCACAGTAGCCCAAAACAGGAAAAAGTAGCCCAAAACGGACCACATTAGCCCAACACGGGGAAAAGTAGCCAAAAAGGGACCAGAGTAGCCCAAAATAGATCTAAAGTAGCCCCAAAACAGAACAAAGTAGCCCAAAACGGAACACAGTAGCCCAAAACGAAACAAAGTAGCCCAAAATAGATCCACAATAGCCCCAAAACAGACCAAAGTAGCCCAAAACATGAAAAAGTAGCCAAAAATGCACCGAAGTAGCCCAAAATAGATCCACAGTAGCCCCGAAACAGACCAAAGTAGGCCAAAACAGATAAAAGTGGCCCAAAACGGACCACAGTAGCCCAAAATAGATCCACAGTAGCCCCAAAACAGACCAAAGTAGCCCAAAACGGATCACAGGAGCCCAAAACAGGAAAAAGTATCCCAAAATGGACCACAGTAGCCCAAAATAAATCGACAGTAGCGCCAATACAGACCAAAGTAGCCCAAAACAGATTACAGTAGCCAAAAAGAGAAAAAGTAGCCCAAAACGGACCGAAGTAGGCCAAAATAGATCTACAGTAGACCCAAAACAGACCAAAGTAGCCCAAAACGGATCACAGTAGCCTAAAACAGGAAAAAGTAGCACAAAACGGACCACAGTAGCCCAAAATACATCCACAGTAGCCCCAAAACAGACCAAAGTAGCCCAAAACGGATCAAAGTAGCCCAAAACGGACCAAAGTAGCCCATAACAGTAAAAAAGTAGCCCAAAACGGACCGAAGTAGCCTAAAATAGATCCACAGTTGCCCCGAAACAGACCAACGTAGCCCAAAACGGATCACAGTAACCAAAAACAGGAAAAAGAATCCCAAAACGCACCGAAGTAGCCTAAAACGGACCACAGTAGCCCAAAATACATCCACAGTAGCCCCAAAACAGACCAAAGTAGCCCAAAACGGATTACAGTAGCCGAAAACAGAAAAAGTAGCCCAAAACGGACCACAGTAGCCCAAAACGGACCACAGTAGCCCCAAAACAGGAAAAAGTAGCCCAAAATTGACCGAAGTAGCCCAAAACGGACCACAATAGCCCAAAACAGGAAAAAGTAGCCCAAAACGCACCGAAGTAGCATAAAACGGACCACAGTAGCCCAAAATATATCCACAGTAGCCCCAAAACAGACCACAGTAGCCCAAAACGGATCACAGTAGCCCAAAATAGATCCACAGTAGCCCCAAAACAGACCAAAGTAGCCCACAACGGATCACAGTAGCCCAAAACAGGAAAAAGTAGCCCAAAACGGACCACAGTAGCCCAAAATAAATCGACAGTAGCCCCAAAACAGACCAAAGTAGCCCAAAACGGACCACAGTAGCCCAAAACGGACCACAGTAGCCCAAAATAGATCCACAGTAGCCCAAAACAGACCAAATTAGCCCAAAACGGATCACAGTAGCCCAAAACAGGAAAAAGTAGCCCAAAACAGACCACAGTAGCCCAAAATAAATCGACAGTAGCCGCAAAACAGACAAAAGTAGCCCAAAACGGACCACACTAGCCCAAAACAGGAAAAAGTAGCCCAAAATGGGGCGAAGTAGCCCAAAATAAATCGACAGTAGCCGCAAAACAGACAAAAGTAGCCCAAAACGGACCACAGTAGCCCAAAATAAATTGACAGTAGCCGCAAAACAGACAAAAGTAGCCCAAAACGGATCACAGTAGCCCAAAACAGGAAAAAGTAGCCCAAAATGGACCGAAGTGGCACAAAGCGGACCACAGTAGCCCAAAACAGGAAAAAGTAGCCCAAAACGGACCGAAGTAGCCCAAAACGGATCGAAGTAGCCCAAAACGGACCACACTTGCCCAAAAAAGGAAAAAGTTGCCCAAAATGGACTGAAGTAGCCCAAAACGGATCGAAGTAGCCCAAAACGGACCACACTAGCACAAAACAGGAAAAATTAGCCCAAAACGGACCACAGTAGCCCAAAATAGATCCACAGTAGCACCCAAACAGACCAAAGTAGCCCAAAACGGATCGAAGTTGCCCAAAACGGACCACACTAGCCCAAAACAGGAAAATTAGCCCAAAACGGACCGCAGTAGCCCAACACAGGAAAAAGTAGCCCAAAACAGGAAAAATTAGCCCAAAACGGACCACAGTAGCCCAAAATAGATCCACAGTAGCCCCAAAACAGACCAAAGTAGCCCACAACGGATCACAGTAGCCCAAAACAGGAAAAAGTAGCCCAAAACGGACCACAGTAGCCCAAAATAAATCGACAGTAGCCCCAAAACAGACCAAAGTAGCCCAAAACGGACCACAGTAGCCCAAAACGGACCACAGTAGCACAAAATAGATCCACAGTAGCCCCAAAACAGACCAAAGTGGCCCAAAACGGACCACAGTAGCCCAAAACAGGAAAAAGTAGCCCAAAATGGGCCACAGTAGCCCAAAACAGGAAAAGGTAGCCCAAAATGGATTGAAGTAGCCCAAAACGGACCACAGTAGCCCAAAACGGACCAAACTAGCCCAAAACAGGAAAAAGTAGCCCAAAACGGACCACAGTAGCTCAAAATTGATCCACAGTAGCCCCAAAACAGACCAAAGTAGCCCAAAACGGATCGAAGTAGCCCAAAACGGACCACACTAGCCCAAAACAGGAAAAAGTAGCCCAAAACGGACCACAGTAGCCCAAAATAGATCCACAGTAGCACCAACACAGGAAAAAGTAGCCCAAAATGGACCGAAGTAGCCCAAAACGGATCAAAGTAGCCCAAAACGGACCACAGTAACCCCAAAATAGATCCACAGTAGCACCCAAACAGACCACAGTAGCCCAAAACGGACCACAGTAGCCCAAAATAGGTCCACAGTAGCCCCAAAACAGACCAAAGTAGCCCACAACGGATCACAGTAGCCCAAAACAGGAAAAAGTAGCCCAAAACGGACCACAGTAGCCCCAAAACAGGAAAAAGTAGCCCAAAATTGACCGAAGTAGCCCAAAACGGACCACAATAGCCCAAAACAGGAAAAAGTAGCCCAAAACGCACCGAAGTAGCATAAAACGGACCACAGTAGCCCAAAATATATCCACAGTAGCCCCAAAACAGACCACAGTAGCCCAAAACGGATCACAGTAGCCCAAAATAGATCCACAGTAGCCCCAAAACAGACCAAAGTAGCCCACAACGGATCACAGTAGCCCAAAACAGGAAAAAGTAGCCCAAAACGGACCACAGTAGCCCAAAATAAATCGACAGTAGCCCCAAAACAGACCAAAGTAGCCCAAAACGGACCACAGTAGCCCAAAACGGACCACAGTAGCCCAAAATAGATCCACAGTAGCCCAAAACAGACCAAATTAGCCCAAAACGGATCACAGTAGCCCAAAACAGGAAAAAGTAGCCCAAAACAGACCACAGTAGCCCAAAATAAATCGACAGTAGCCGCAAATCAGACAAAAGTAGCCCAAAACGGACCACACTAGCCCAAAACAGGAAAAAGTAGCCCAAAACGGACCACAGTAGCCCAAAATAAATCGACAGTAGCCGCAAAACAGACAAAAGTAGCCCAAAACGGACCACAGTAGACCAAAATAAATTGACAGTAGCCGCAAAACAGACAAAAGTAGCCCAAAACGGATCACAGTAGCCCAAAACAGGAAAAAGTAGCCCAAAATGGACCGAAGTGGCACAAAGCGGACCACACTAGCCCAAAACAGGAAAAAGTAGCCCAAAACGGACCGAAGTAGCCCAAAACGGATCGAAGTAGCCCAAAACGGACCACACTTGCCCAAAAAAGGAAAAAGTTGCCCAAAATGGACTGAAGTAGCCCAAAACGGATCGAAGTAGCCCAAAACGGACCACACTAGCACAAAACAGGAAAAATTAGCCCAAAACGGACCACAGTAGCCCAAAATAGATCCACAGTAGCACCCAAACAGACCAAAGTAGCCCAAAACGGATCGAAGTTGCCCAAAACGGACCACACTAGCCCAAAACAGGAAAATTAGCCCAAAACGGACCGCAGTAGCCCAACACAGGAAAAAGTAGCCCAAAACAGGAAAAATTAGCCCAAAACGGACCACAGTAGCCCAAAATAGATCCACAGTAGCCCCAAAACAGACCAAAGTAGCCCACAACGGATCACAGTAGCCCAAAACAGGAAAAAGTAGCCCAAAACGGACCACAGTAGCCCAAAATAAATCGACAGTAGCCCCAAAACAGACCAAAGTAGCCCAAAACGGACCACAGTAGCCCAAAACGGACCACAGTAGCACAAAATAGATCCACAGTAGCCCCAAAACAGACCAAAGTGGCCCAAAACGGACCACAGTAGCCCAAAACAGGAAAAAGTAGCCCAAAATGGGCCACAGTAGCCCAAAACAGGAAAAGGTAGCCCAAAATGGATTGAAGTAGCCCAAAACGGACCACAGTAGCCCAAAACGGACCAAACTAGCCCAAAACAGGAAAAAGTAGCCCAAAACGGACCACAGTAGCTCAAAATTGATCCACAGTAGCCCCAAAACAGACCAAAGTAGCCCAAAACAGGAAAAATTAGCCCAAAACGGACCGCAGTAGCCCAAAATAGATCCACAGTAGCACCCAAACAGGAAAAAGTAGCCCAAAACGGATCGAAGTAGCCCAAAACGGACCACAGTAGCACAAAATAGATCCACAGTAGCCCCAAAACAGACCAAAGTAGCCCAAAACGGATCACAGTAGCCCAAAACAGACCAAAGTAGCCCAAAACGGACCGCAGTAGCCCAACACAGGAAAAAGTAGCCCAAAATGGACCGAAGTAGCCCCAAACGGATCAAAGTAGCCCAAAACGGACCACAGTAGCCCAAAATAGATCCACAGTAGCCCCAAAACAGACCAAAGTAGCCCACAACGGATCACAGTAGCCCAAAACAGGAAAAAGTAGCCCAAAACGGACCACAGTAGCCCAAAATAGATCCACAGTAAACCCAAAACAGACCAAAGTAGCCCAAAACAGATCACAGTAGCCCAAAACAGGAAAAAGTAGCCCAAAACGGACCACAGTAGCCCAAAACAGGAAAAAGTAGCCCAAAATGGACTGAAGTAGCCAAAAACGGACCGAAGCAGCCCAAAACGGACCACACTAGTCCAAAACAGGAAAAAGTAGCCCAAAATGGACTGAAGTAGACCAAAACGGATCGAAGTAGCCCAAAATAAATCGACAGTAGCCCCAAAACAGACCAAAGTAGCCCAAAACGGATCGAAGTAGCCCAAAACAGGAAAAAGTAGCCCAAAACGGACCACAGTAGCCCAAAATAGATCCACAGTCGCCCCAAACCAGACCAAAGTAGCCCAAAACGGATCGAAGTAGCCCAATACGGACGACACTAGGCCAAAATAGGAAACAGTAGCCCAAAACGGGCCACAGTAGCCCAAAATAGATCCACAGTAGCCCCAAAACAGACCAAAGTAGCCCAAAACGGATCAAAGTAGCCCAAAACGGACCGACGTAGCCCAAAATAAATCCAGAGCCCAAAACAGACCAAACTAGCCCAAAACGCATCAAAGTAACCCAAAACGGACCACAGTTTCCCATAACAGACCAAAGTAGCCCAAAACGGATCGCAGTAGCCCAAAACAGGAAAAAGTTGCCCAAAACGGACCACAGTAGCCCATCACAGGAAAAAGTAGCCCAAAATGGATTGAAGTAGCCCAAAACGGACCACAGTAGCCCAAAACGGACCAAACTAGCCCAAAACAGGAAAAGTAGCCCAAACGGATTGAAGAGCCCAAAACGGACCACACTAGCCCAAAACAGGAAAAAGTAGCCCAAAACGGACCACAGTAGCCCAAAATAAATCGACAGTAGCCCCAAAACAGACCAAAGTAGCCCAAAACGGACCACATTAGCCAAAAATGGACCACAGTAGCCCAAAATAGATCCACAGTAGCCCCAAAACAGACCAAAGTAGTCCAAAACGGATCACAGTAGCCCAAAACAGGAAAAAGTAGCCCAAAACGGACCACAGTAGCCCAAAATAAATCGACAGTAGCCGCAAAAAAGACAAAAGTAGCCCAAAACGGATCACGGTAGCCCAAAACAGGAAAAAGTAGCCCAAAACGGACCACAGTAGCCCAAAATAAATCGACAGTAGCCGCAAAACAGACAAAAATAGCCCAAAACGGACCACAGTAGCCCAAAATAGATCCACAGTAGCCCCAAAACAGACCAAAGTAGCCCAAAACAGGAAAAAGTAGCCCAAAACGGACCACAGTAGCCCTAAATAAATCGACAGTAGCCCCAAAACAGACCAAAGTAGCCCAAAACGGACCACAGTAGCCCAAAACAGGAAAAAGTAGCCCAAAATGGATTGAAGTAGCCCAAAACGGATCATGGTAGCCCAAACAGGAAAAGTAGCCCAAACCGGACCACAGTAGCCCAAAATAAATCAACAGTAGCCCCAAAACAGATCAAAGTAGCCCAAAACGGATCACAATAGCCTAAAACAGATCAAAGTAGCTCAAAACGGATCACAATAGCCCAAAACAGGAAAAAGTAGCCCAACATGGACCACAGTAGCCCAAAATAAATCCACAGTAGCCCCAAAACAGACCAAAGTAGCCCAAAACGGATCGAAGTAGTCCAAAACGGACCACACTAGCCCAAAACAGGAAAAAGTAGCCCAAAACGGACCACAGTAGCCCAAAATAGATCCACAGTAGCCCCAAAACAGACCAAAGTAGCCCAAAACGGATCAAAGTAGCCCAAAACGGACCGACGTAGCCCAAAATAGATCCACAGTAGCCCCAAACCAGACCAAAGTAGCCCAAAACGGACCACATTAGCCCAAAATAAATCCACAGTCGCCCCAAACCAGACCAAAGTAGCCCAAAACGGATCGAAGTAGCCCAATACGGACGACACTAGGCCAAAATAGGAACAGTAGCCCAAAATCCACAGTAGCCCAAAAACAATCCCAAAAACAGACCAAAGTAGCCCAAAACGGATCAAAGTAGCCCAAAACGGACCGACGTAGCCCAAAATAAATCCAGAGTAGCCCCAAAACAGACCAAACTAGCCCAAAACGCATCAAAGTAACCCAAAACGGACCACAGTTTCCCATAACAGACCAAAGTAGCCCAAAACGGATCGCAGTAGCCCAAAACAGGAAAAAGTTGCCCAAAACGGACCACGTAGCCCATCACAGGAAAAAGTAGCCCAAAATGGATTGAAGTAGCCCAAAACGGACCACAGTAGCCCAAAACGGACCAAACTAGCCCAAAACAGGAAAAAGTAGCCCAAAACGGATTGAAGTAGCCCAAAACGGACCACACTAGCCCAAAACAGGAAAAAGTAGCCCAAAACGGACCACAGTAGCCCAAAATAAATCGACAGTAGCCCCAAAACAGACCAAAGTAGCCCAAAACGGACCACATTAGCCAAAAATGGACCACAGTAGCCCCAAAATAGATCCACAGTAGCCCCAAAACAGACCAAAGTAGTCCCAAAACGGATCACAGTAGCCCAAAACAGGAAAAAGTAGCCCAAAACGGACCACAGTAGCCCAAAATAAATCGACAGTAGCCGCAAAAAAGACAAAAGTAGCCCAAAACGGATCACGGTAGCCCAAAACAGGAAAAAGTAGCCCAAAACGGACCACAGTAGCCCAAAATAAATCGACAGTAGCCGCAAAACAGACAAAAATAGCCCAAAACGGACCACAGTAGCCCAAAATAGATCCACAGTAGCCCCAAAACAGACCAAAGTAGCCCAAAACAGGAAAAAGTAGCCCAAAACGGACCACAGTAGCCCTAAATAAATCGACAGTAGCCCCAAAACAGACCAAAGTAGCCCAAAACGGACCACAGTAGCCCAAAACAGGAAAAAGTAGCCCAAAATGGATTGAAGTAGCCCAAAACGGATCATGGTAGCCCAAAACAGGAAAAAGTAGCCCAAACCGGACCACAGTAGCCCAAAATAAATCAACAGTAGCCCCAAAACAGATCAAAGTAGCCCAAAACGGATCACAATAGCCTAAAACAGATCAAAGTAGCTCAAAACGGATCACAATAGCCCAAAACAGGAAAAAGTAGCCCAACATGGACCACAGTAGCCCAAAATAAATCCACAGTAGCCCCAAAACAGACCAAAGTAGCCCAAAACGGATCGAAGTAGTCCAAAACGGACCACACTAGCCCAAAACAGGAAAAAGTAGCCCAAAACGGACCACAGTAGCCCAAAATAGATCCACAGTAGCCCCAAAACAGACCAAAGTAGCCCAAAACGGATCAAAGTAGCCCAAAACGGACCGTAGCCCAAAATAGATCCACAGTAGCCCAAACCAGACCAAAGTAGCCCAAAACGGACCACATAGCCCAAAATAAATCCACAGTCGCCCCAAACCAGACCAAAGTAGCCCAAAACGGATCGAAGTAGCCCAAACGGACGACACTAGGCCAAAATAGGAAACAGTAGCCCAAAATAGATCCACAGTAGCCCCAAAACAGACCAAAGTAGCCCAAAACGGATCAAAGTAGCCCAAAACGGACCGACGTAGCCCAAAATAAATCCAGAGTAGCCCCAAAACAGACCAAACTAGCCCAAAACGCATCAAAGTAACCCAAAACGGACCACAGTTTCCCATAACAGACCAAAGTAGCCCAAAACGGATCGCAGTAGCCCAAAACAGGAAAAAGTTGCCCAAAACGGACCACAGTAGCCCATCACAGGAAAAAGTAGCCCAAAATGGATTGAAGTAGCCCAAAACGGACCACAGTAGCCCAAAACGGACCAAACTAGCCCAAAACAGGAAAAAGTAGCCCAAAACGGATTGAAGTAGCCCAAAACGGACCACACTAGCCCAAAACAGGAAAAAGTAGCCCAAAACGGACCACAGTAGCCCAAAAAACGACAGTAGCCCCAAAACAGACCAAAGTAGCCCAAAACGGACCACATTAGCCAAAAATGGACCACAGTAGCCCAAAATAGATCCACAGTAGCCCCAAAACAGACCAAAGTAGTCCAAAACGGATCACAGTAGCCCAAAACAGGAAAAAGTAGCCCAAAACGGACCACAGTAGCCCAAAATAAATCGACAGTAGCCGCAAAAAAGACAAAAGTAGCCCAAAACGGATCACGGTAGCCCAAAACAGGAAAAAGTAGCCCAAAACGGACCACAGTAGCCCAAAATAAATCGACAGTAGCCGCAAAACAGACAAAAATAGCCCAAAACGGACCACAGTAGCCCAAAATAGATCCACAGTAGCCCCAAAACAGACCAAAGTAGCCCAAAACGGATCAAAGTAGCCCAAAACAGGAAAAAGTAGCCCAAAACGGACCACAGTAGCCCTAAATAAATCGACAGTAGCCCCAAAACAGACCAAAGTAGCCCAAAACGGACCACAGTAGCCCAAAACAGGAAAAAGTAGCCCAAAATGGATTGAAGTAGCCCAAAACGGATCATGGTAGCCCAAAACAGGAAAAAGTAGCCCAAACCGGACCACAGTACACCGTAAAAAATGTTTAGTTGCCTCAACTTAAAAATATGAGTGAACTAGTTGCATTAATTATTTTGAGTTTTACCTACTTTTCCCATTAGTGGTGTCAGCATAAAAAAATCAGTTCAGTGTACTAATGCATATTTGTCCCTTCAATTATTAAGAAGTTTCCTAACATGTAATACTATGTTTTCCCAACAAATATTATCAAGTTTTAACAACTAATGTTAAGTTTCCACAACAAATATTATCAAGTTTAACAACTAATGTTAAGTTTCCACAACAAATATTATCAAGTTTTAACAACTAATGTTAAATTTTCCCAACAAATATTATCAAGTTTTAACAACTAATGTTAAGTTTCCACAACAAATATTATCAAGTTTTAACAACTAATGTTAAGTTTTCCCAACAAATATTATCAAGTTTTAAACAACTAATGTTAAGTTTTCCCAACAAATATCAAGTTTTAACAACTAATGTTAAGTTTTCCCAACAAATATTATCAAGTTTTAATAACTAATGTTAAGTTTTCCCAACAAATATTTTCAAGTTTAATCAAAAGTTTTCCAAGCAAAAGATGTAAATGATGAGAATTTCAAATTTCAAGTTCCATCATTTTATTCTGTATACTCAACAGCATTTAAACAAATGACAAGTTAAAACATTCCACTGGATCCAGCATGTGGATTTCAGAACACACACAAATACAGTCTGTCTGTGAGTGAGAGGGTGAATGAGTCTGTGAATGAAACTGTGTACATGTGAGCCTGTGAGAACATAACACACACACTATGGATCCAGCATGTGGATTTCAGAACACACAACAAATACAGTCTGTCTGTGAGTGAGAAGGTGAATGAGTCTGTGAATGAAACTGTGTACATGTGAGCCTGTGAGAACATCCGTCCTACTGGAGCAATTTATTCTTCAAGCCATGCACCTTGGCACTGCAAGCCTCCGAGCCTATCCCCATGAAAACACGCTGAATCATTTCAAACGTGTATTTCATGGCTTTTGGGTAGTCGATGTTAAGGACATACAACAACCCCATCACTGTTGCCACAGCATTTGGAATATCATGGAGTCCTTGGAGAACAATGTCTTCCTCAAGAATCACAGCCACATCAATAACATCCTCGGGTTGCAGGAAGACTTCTTCCACTTTCTCAGTCACGACAACGATTCCCACCGTGATGCCTCTCGTCAACTCATCCTCAGGAACTGTTGGCTTAGAGATTGAAAATCATATTAAGGACACATATTGATTTATAAAACACTCTGAGAGTCTGTGTGCAAGTATTTGAGTCTGCGTGTCTGTGAGAGTCTGTGTGAGTCTTTGTGTGTCTGTGAGAGAGTGTGTGCGAGTCTATGAGAATCTGTGTGCGAGTATTTCAGTCTGTGTTTGTGCGTGTGTCTGTGTGTGAGTGACTGAGAGAGTCTGTGTGTGTGTTGAGAGAGTCTGTGTGAGTCTGTCTGTGTCTGAGAGAGTCTGTGTGTGTCTGAGAGAGTCTGTGTGAGTCTGTGTGTGTCTGTGAGAGTCTGTGTGTGTCTGAGAGAGTCTGTGTGAGTCTGTCTGTGTCTGAGAGAGTCTGTGTGTGTCTGAGAGAGTCTGTGTGAGTCTGTGTGTGTCTGTGAGAGTCTGTCTGTGTCTGAGAGTCTGTCTGTGTCTGAGAGAGTCTGTGTGTGTCTGAGAGTCTGTGTGAGTCTGTGTGTCTGTGAGAGCCTGTGTGTGTCTGAGAGAGCCTGTGTGAGTCTGTGTGTGTCTGAGAGAGTCTGTGTGTGTCTGAGAGAGCCTGTGTGTGTCTGAGAGAGCCTGTGTGTCTGAGAGAGCCTGTGTGTGTCTGAGAGAGCCTGTGTGAGTCTGTGTGTGTCTGAGAGAGTCTGTGTGTGTCTGAGAGAGCCTGTGTGTGTCTGTGAGAGTCTGTGTGTCTGAGAGAGCCTGTGTGTGTCTGAGAGAGCCTGTGTGTCTGTGTGTGTCTGAGAGAGCCTGTGTGTCTGTGTGTGTGTCTGAGAGAGCCTGTGTGTGTCTGTGAGAGTCTGTGTGTCTGAGAGAGCCTGTGTGTGTCTGAAAGAGCCTGTGTGAGTCTGTGTGTGTCTGAGAGAGTCTGTGTGTGTCTGAAAGAGCCTGTGTGAGTCTGTGTGTGTCTGAGAGAGTCTGTGTGAGTCTGTGTGTGTCTGAGAGAGTCTGTGTGAGTCTGAGAGAGCCTGTGTGTGTCTGAGAGAGCCTGTCTGTGTCTGAGAGTCTGTGTGAGTCTGTGTGTGTCTGTGAGAGTCTGTCTGTGTCTGAGAGAGTCTGTGTGAGTCTGTGTGTGTCTGAGAGAGTCTGTGTGAGTCTGAGAGAGCCTGTGTGTGTCTGAGAGAGCCTGTGTGAGTCTGTGTGTGTCTGAGAGAGTCTTTGTGCGAGTATTTGAGTCTGTGTGAGTCTGTTTGTGTACGAGTCTGTGTTGTACAACCTCTAGCACAGGACAGAGCACGTACCTCACATATCTTCAAAAAATCTCCTGGGTCCTCTCTCAGGAAGTATGGCAGCCCCTGCAAGGCTGCCTCCCTCCTGCACTGGTTTGACTCCTAACAACGAAATAACATATAATAATAATAATAATAATGCAGTCCAGTGCACATCACCCCCCCCCCCCCCCCCCCCCCTTCTCTCTGCCTGTCTCCCCCTTTCTCTCCCTCTCACTCCACCCTTCTGCTCAAGCTGTCTCTCTATGTAATATACTATTAATGGCATTCTCAAGGAAAAACTGTAGAAAAAGGGTTGGCAAAAGCAAAGGCTGAGGTAGAAGCAAGATGTGTGGACCAAGTGTAAGTAGTCCAATTACAAGCTGCTACACTTACATTCCTCAACAGACTCTGCATCAACTGCCGAAGCTTCCGGTCAGCCTCAGCCTTCCGATCGGCATAAAGTTCAAGGAGGCGGGTCATGTGCCGGTCTAGGCCATCAAAGAAAGCCCTCTTGAGGTCAATGGAGACCAGTCTGGTAAACTCAAGTGCAATCTCAAAGACAAAAATAACAGGTAGAAGCAACACTTTAATCACTATAACAGAGTTTAATCACTAATACAATTTAATGAATGCATTTGCGCCACCATACAACTGGGATAAATGTCAAAAGGAGGACACAATATACATACCTGTGTCTCTGTGAAGAGTGCTGGCCATCTTGTTTTGATATGCGATACCTGTGGCTCTTCCTCCACTATTTCTTTCCTCCTCAGGGAAAATGTGGCTGTCATGGCGTTGTTAATCAATGCCCAATCCGGATGTCTCTTCTTGACCTCACTCTGTATGAAGTCCCTCTCCTTTTCTTGACTTGATGCTGTCATTCCCGTCGGTGGCACCGGAAGAAAGTTGGTTTCAGATCGCCTTGGTTTTTTCAGTTTACGCTTCTTTCCTCCCATATCTTGTGTACTTTTATCACTGTTCACAGAAAGCTCCGGACACCCTGCAATGCGAAGTCTCTGTCTGAAGTTCCCCATCTTAAACTTCAGGCTTATAGTCCATCCATAGTAGCCATGAGCTGACCCTGGCTCCTTCAGGCAGGGGTGCCTTTCCACTAATGCCTGTCCAACTGCTTTCAATTGAGAGCAAGTGGGATATGCAGAGTAGCTGTAGATCTTAGAAGCAAGTTTTTCCAAGACATCAGCCTTGATGTCCTTGGTCCAACCATCAGGGAACCATCTTCTTCAAACTTCCTGTCTGCAGCTTCAAGTTTGAGGGCAATGTCATGTCTGAACGTAGGTGTAATAAATTCTGCTGGCCAGGATCCAGATCTGCTTGACACAGATGATGCAGAATCACCAGCAGGGGCATTAGCAGGATTATCTGAAAGATCCTCGGCTGGAATGGAAGCATTTCTGAAAATAAGCTGTAGTGTGGCTTTCTCTGGGAAGAAGACTAATGTTGGTCAGGTTACAAAGTTCAAATCCAAACTCTGGATCTTGATATTGAATGATGAAGGCTCCTTGGATTCCAAGCTCTCTTGCTAGCACATTTTGTAGTTCATCAACAGTTGCAGGAACATTCATGAGGTCAAGACGTCTGATATCATCTGCAGCGACTATGATGCGCAACAACATCTTCACTGTGAACAGCAGCTGGGAAAAGAACAAGAAAAGAACATGTTAACAAGGACACAAGGGACACAAAGTCGAGACATCCATAGAAACATATGCATGTGAAAAACAGAATCCATCAGACAATGACACAATGACACAATCAAAATTTGATTAATCGTCCAGCCCTAGAATGACAGATGGCTGGATATGTCCTGTACAAAATTAGACTGTTGTGATGATTTGAGATAATTATCAGGATCTGCAATTAAGAGTAGGTTAGTTATTTTGCAAATGTCGCCCAGAACCTGCAGAAAAAAAGACCAAATCCTGGACTCACTGATTGTGCAGCTATGACAAAAAAGATGAAAACACCTGGAAAGTGAAATATGACTGAAATATTTAAATGTCCATAAACCCCACGTACAGGGCTCCAGACTACCCCAGAAATTTGAGACAATGCAAATAAATTTTGCACTACTTGCGCATGTTTTTTTTTGTTTTTTTTGTTTTGACAGTGAAATATAGAAGTCAACTCATGGAATCTGTAATCTGTCATTACAGCGACAGGCATGAATCACGAATCAAAAGGAAAATTTTGATTTTGGGGCCACTGTGCACCTAGTAAAAATGGTAGTCTGGAGCCCTGATGTAGTAATTAGTAGCAGTACCTTTGCTGTAGCAATAAAGTCCTCGTACAACACAGAGACGTCCACCAACAGTGTACCCAGAGAGGGGAAGATGTCCATTCATTTCTTGAGTCTCGACCAGCTGAAGTGCTGATGCTGGGTTTCTGACAAGTTCATAGCACCTCATATGTTCCAAGAACCATGCAGAGTAAGGCTGAACAATAAACACTGCCTTATTGGAGATGAGTGCTATTTTTACAATTTGGCTAAAGTCAGGCAAACAACCTGTGTGTCCCTTGGAAATAAACATCCCTTCTTTAAACTCTGTGCCATCAATGAATACTTTCGTTGCAACAGATACACTATCAAGCCTGAGGTATTTGGCCTGAATTGCCACTTTCAAACGCTGATCAAGACTCTCAATGGGGAATACAGCTAAAATGTCCAACCTCAAGAGTTGGCTTGAATACTGATGGCATGTCAAGAAGGTATGCTAGAGTTAACTGATGGTGGTTGGCCAAAGTCAACAGAATGTTCTTACAATTGTGTGCATCTCGTACAGTCTTCTTAAAAAGCTATGTTTAGCCTCGAAACGAATTGTCCAGAAATCAATCAGTGGTCCAAAAGAGCGGATAAGGTGGGGATAGTGTTCGATATAATGATGTTTGGGACGGAGTCTCACGTCAGGGAATTCCTCTTTGAGCAGGTTCCTGTGATCGGATATCTTTGAGTCCAGGTAGCACAGAGTCTCTTCAGTAAAAACATGAAGATGCGAGGATGTCAACAATGTCTTTCCAAAAGCATAAGGATCTCCCAGGTCCTGTCATTCTCTGGAATCTTGTCACCAATCATCAAGGGCAAAAGTCGCAACAAAGTCCAGTTTCATGGCCATTGCCCCAAGTGACCCTTCAAATGTGAGGACTGTATAGTCTGTTGTGGTTTATTTGTTTTGTCACCAAATTGTGTATGGAAAGGACTTAATTGCAAAATTAAGTTCATCCAAATTAATGTATTTCTTATAAAATGAATGACCTAAAACACAAACTAAGTTCTACTGGTATGATCCCTTCAAACAAATCATGAAGGAGGTCAGGAGGAAAACCTTTGATTGTCTCAAAATTCTAGTCTATTAAGAACACATTCACCTTTTACACCATCTATGGCCTGCAGTGGTTCTGTTCTTTTAACCTGTTGAACAGTTCTATTGTGCTCCTGTACTGTTCTAAGGGGGAAAACCCCTTGTCTCACCTCAAAGGTTTGTATGTCCTTGCGGCTTGCGTGGCAAAATCGACAGGGTTTATCAACAATAAAACTCTCTTGGAAACCAGCTATAGAGTGGGCACCTAAATTGTCAGCAGACACATAAAGTACAGTCCCTTTAATGCTGTTGCCCAACTTCTCTATATATAATCCCTGCTTCTCAAGAACCTGTAGATCTCTTATTAATGGATCTAGAATAGGCTCATAGCCATGTGTGCGCAGATCACCACTGTTACATAAGACTGCAAGATAAATGGAAGAAAGTGTTGCACGAAATTTGGTTGGAAGATTTGCGATAACCCAGTAAACAGCACAAACTTTATGTTTCTTGCGAGAGGTCCCTAATGGGTTGCAAATTTCGAATTCATCTATATACAAGCCAAGTGCTAAATGCTGCTCTTCTGTGTTAAGCAGTGGGTTTTCTTTGAAGTAAAGACAGTCTTTATATGATTTGTAATATCCCAACTGTGATGCTGGTTCAGCATGCAGGACTTTGTCTAGGATGTCACTGCGACCAAGAAGCTCTTTAAGACTTTTAGGACAGGAACATAAATGAAGTTCTTTTAAGTGCAGGATTGAGTAAGTATTCAACAGGTTCTACAACAGAATAATGTGTTTTGAAATACTTATTTCTTTTATAAGTAGTACTGAGATAGCCATCCGCTGTAAGCAAATGGAAGGGATTTAACTTTTGGTAAACGTCAGTTATTGCAGTGACAATACTGCAGTCTGTGCTGCAATTGTGATTTCTTAGTATGTCCTCAATAGCGTTTTGAAAAGCCTCTTTGGATTCTGTACCAATCTGGCCCAGTTCTTCTACAATGTCCTGCACAGCTGATTTAGACACATGTAAAATTGTTTGCATACGAAGAAATAGTGATCCAAATCTGCGTTCAAAAGACTCATCTATTTCTTCGTCAACATCACTACCATATGACACACTAAGATCATTTGAACAAGGTTCAGTTCTCTCTTCAATTTCAGGTTGACCTACAGTGACAGACTGACCCTTGTGGTTAACACTCCTCTTAAGCGGTCAACACTACATAACCGGTGAACTCTGCTCCTGTGTGCCTTAAAATAGATAAAACATTTGACTTAAAAGAACAGTCTTGAAAAGGACATTTTACAGTTTCATAGTTTCTCAAATGAAGACATAAATGAGAAAAAAAATCCTTGATATTGCAAGCTTCAGAAAAGTTGCAAAGCTCACAACTGTATTAGCTGTTGACGATCCCGCTGTTTCTTCTGTGAACGTTCGTTAGATGAACTCTGAGGGTTGTCTGAGTTCGAAATGTGCATGCACAATCCTGGTAAATGCATGTGATGGGCAGCTGCGTCCATAATGTCCATGTTTTGACCTTATAATGTTTTAAAATGCTTCTCTGACAACTTGTATGATATATGCAGTACTTACATTTCCACTGCATAAAGAAATTGACCAGGATGTCGAGAAAATGGTCTTGTCAGATCTTTTTTTCCCCCTACCTATGAGAGAAGACACACAAATTAATTTCACTTTTCACTTGGTATAATCACAAAATTGAAAACAGTTGACCATTACCAGTGTTTCCCATTAATTAAAGGCATACTCAGCGATGTGGGAGAAAACGAGTCGAGACGTTGTTGATATTTTAAATTCAGACCCGCCTCTCCCTTCATACTCCACCCCGGGCTCCACCCCCGAAGTTCACGGTCGCACATTGTCATGGAACGGCCGTAGAAATTGCGTAGCAGACCAACATGGCGGAGCCGGACCAGCTAATGCTCGAGGGTAAGTTAGCCGATGTTGACCCGAGTCTTCGCCCTTTCATGGTCGTAGCCCTTCTTTTTCACTTTCTGCTCCTCCAAGCGTTTCTCTTGGGCTGTTTTTCAGCCATTGCTAATGAAAAATACCGTCTCTCATCTCTGTCAGTCAGCCACTCCACCTGATGTCTCTCTTTCATGCGGAGGCACCGCAGGTACACACACACACACACACACACACACACACACACAGGTAGATCTACTGTCCTACACTGATTCTGAGCCAATAGGTCACATGACCTGTGAGTTATTAAGCTATAATGGCCATATTACAGTATACAATACATAAATTCATAACTACTAAATGTGTCCAAATGCAATAAAAAGGAGGTGTGTGTCATAGAGCAAGCTTAGATCTACTGTCCTACACTGATTATACATCAAAAGGTCACATGACCAGGCAGTTATTGAGCTCTAATGCTCATATTTACAGTATAAATACATAAAAAATATTACTTGTGTTCAAATGCAATAAAAAGAGGTGTGTGCCATTGAACAAGCTTAGCTCTACCATCCTGTGTAGATTTTGAGCCAGAAGGTCACATGACCTGGGGGTTCTTGATAACTCCCAGGTCATGTGACCTTCTGGCCCAAAATCAGAGTAGAATAGTAGAGCTAAGCTTGCTCTATGACACACACCTCTTATATTGAATTTGAACACAATTCATAATTTTTATGAATTTTGTTATGTATTTTATATTATAAATATGAGCATTATAGCTCAATAACTCCCAGGTCATGTGACCTTTTGATGCAAAATCAGTGTAGGACAGTAGATCTAAGCTTGCCCTATGACACACGCCTCCTTTTTATTGCATTTGTACATACTTAATATTTCTTAATGATTGTTTAATGTATTTTATACTGTAAATACGAGCATTATTTTTTTTTACTTAATTTTAACTTTGAATATTTTTTGTTTTTTCCATGTGAAGGCTGCATTCTGCGTAATCACGATTTTATTGTTAAAAATGGCACATTAAAAAATTAGCACACGGATTTAAAAAAATAAACACAAGTTTATAGAGTACCTGGCTGCAGACCTCCAATCTCCACAGTTGACAGTAAACACGTGACCACCACAGCAGAAAATGTTGTTCTTGTGTTTTTTTTATGTGAAGGCCACATGAGTTTTCACAGTTTGGTTCTTAAAATTTGTGCACACAAATTAAAAAAGCATATATACTAAATCCACAAAATGTATTCATTATCTATTTTAAAGGCTAAATGCATCACAGTATTTTAAATTGCACCTCCCCCTATCCCGCTTTCATCATTAAGACACATCACTGCAATTCACTGTTATTTTATTCATGAATGGAAATGAAACGAGACAGGGTATATGCAGGAATCCTGAGGTTAATTTCAATACCTTTTTAAGACTTTTTTAAAAACCCTTTCAAAAAGATTTTAAGACCTCATCGCCACTTTAGGCTGTTGTTAGCAACACATCTAACAGTTGTAGTTTGCAATTTAACAGAAATGAGGTACACTGAGAAGGAATAAAGCTCGAAAGAATAAATTAAACTAAAGGCAGGTCTATTGACATTCGCCTCAGGTCACAACAAGTAACAGCAACAACTCGGCAAAGTGGGCTCAGTGTGTGATCCGTTCACTGAACATAAACCCCACAGTACATTCAATGAAGGATTCACACTGAACATGCACCGTTCCCTCGCAAATTGTCGCAATGAGAGGATCAGACAGTCACGCATTTTCTCAAACTGCGGGTTTTATACACTACTTACAGTGGTGGAAAGAGTACTGAAAATCTCTACTCAAGTACAAGTACTGTTACATTGCTAAAATATTACTCAATTACAAGTGAAAGTACTGGTGTCAGAAAATACTTAAGTAAAAAGTATTCATCAAAAGTACTCAGAGTATTAGTTACTTTTAACCAATAATGTCACCATGACCTCTCCAGACTAGAGTTACAAACTTTGTGATTTTACTTTACCAATAGTTAAAACGCTGACAATCAATTAATCATTGATCAGCTACCAAACAAGTGTTTTTTCCCTCATTTTGATTGTTCATTTTTCTTCTGATTTTAAGTTTTTATTTCCTTATTCAATAAATGTCTCTGCCAGACAAAATCCAGTTAGATGAGGTGCAGTTGCTGCCACAATTATTGATTATATTATATACTTAATATATAGTTTACTTAATATCCATAAGTACATTTTAACTGGTTAAATTCTTAATGCAAAATCAATTGAAGATCAATCATTGACATCCTTTTGTTTTGTTTAGTTTTTGTCCATATTTCCTGGTTTTCATTGGTCAGTTTGTGATCAAATCACCTTATTGGCTACAAAAATTCAGATAAAAGGTTTGGATATTAATTAAAATTGTACTCAGTACTCAATCATGATTTTAAAAGTAACTAAGTAGATTACATTGATTAATGGGTACTTAAGTAAAAGTACAAACTTGAAAACTGACTCATAAAGTACAAGTACCCCAAAAAACTGCTTAATTATAGTAACTTGAGTATTTGTAATTAATTACTTCCACCCTGACTACTTGTTACATGCTGTGTCCCACTGTACGCGAGTTGTTGCTGTGGCAAGTTGTGGCTGAGTTAAAAAAAAAAAAAGTTAGTTTTCTCCAAGGTACACTTGAACACAACACATCCCTATCTCCCTCCGTCTCCTGCCTACTGCACAGCTGGTGAGTCTCGCTCTCTTCTTATTACTGCCAGCCTAACGTTATAAGTTTGTTTATCTGGAAACTAAATCTGTTAAACAACGGGGAACAACGATCGCCATGAAAGTGTATCCCTCAGAGGAGAGTGTAGTTCACCTAGTGATTCGTTCACCGAGTGATTAAGGCGTCGGCTCGACGGCTTCCCGCCCGGCGATGTCGCGAGTCTATTCATAACTCTAACGGTCCATTAAAGACACACCACGATCTGACGAGTCCACACAATGCATGGCGAAACGTCAACCTTCAGACTGGGCTATGGGATTTGTCATTTGTGCATCACGGTCTGTGAGCTAAACTAAATCCAGTGCTAACGTTAGCTTAGCCGTTTCTGTAACAGGCAACAGGACGCTGAGCATTCACTTCTAAAATGTTGGAGTGGCTGGCTTTACCACGCGAAAACGAGAGACGTCTGACGTGACCGCAGTGAAACCTCAAATGTCCGCAGAAAGCGCGTGCTGAGTCAGCATCGCTCACAGTAACATTAGCTTAGCCGCTCACGTTAGCACAAAACTACATCGAAGCCACAGCATTGCTAACTGGACAAACTTTACACTATATTGTTAAATCATATATGTGTCAGCTGCCACTCACTATGAGCAAGCTGACGATGATTACCCATGACTTATGGATCAAAAGTTGTAATTGAAACTAAAGTTAGCTTGATATGAAGTTAACAAGACTCCTGACAATGAACCTGAAGCACACAATAAAGACAGTAAATCTAGACTCTATTGCTGGCAGATAAAATCACAATACACACACCAATAAACTATTAAATTATTCTCAAATAATTTACTCACCGTGTTTGTGTTTGTAAATCCATATATTCTTGCGTCTTTATCTCTCCGTCAGTGTCTGTGTGCTACCGCCTCCCGGACCGAACGTATATCTGCCGTTATGCAAGGGGCTGCACATACAGGTTCAACCTGCAGGGGCTGTCAATCATTTCATACCACGTGACCTGTCAGAACTTGACAGAAGTATTCAAAACTTGAAAATATTTGTTGAAGATCAAGTTCTGGCAACTAGCCATTACAATAGTCAGAACAACATAATATTTCAAGTCCCATTAATATATTTTATTTTTTTGTTGACACAACTTAACATATTATGTATTGCTGACAAAAAATAAAAAAACTTTTTTACAGTGTAGCCCAAAATAAATCAACAGTAGCCCCAAAACAGATCAAAGTAGCCCAAAACGGATCACAATAGCCTAAAACAGATCAAAGTAGCCCAAAACGGATCACAATAGCCCAAAACAGGAAAAAGTAGCCCAAAATGGACCACAGTAGCCCAAAATAAATCCACAGTAGCCCCAAAACAGACCAAAGTAGCCCAAAACGGATCGAAGTAGTCCAAAACGGACCACACTAGCCCAAAACAGGAAAAAGTAGCCCAAAACGGACCACAGTAGCCCAAAATAGATCCACAGTAGCCCCAACACAGGAAAAAGTAGCCCAAAATGGACCGAAGTAGCCCAAAACGGATCAAAGTAGCCCAAAACGGACCACAGTAGCCCAAAATAGATCCACAGTAGCCCCAAAACAGACCAAAGTAGCCCAAAACGGATCACAGTAGCCCA
Organism: Epinephelus cyanopodus; assembly: GCA_026686955.1. Classification (NCBI taxonomy): domain Eukaryota; kingdom Metazoa; phylum Chordata; class Actinopteri; order Perciformes; family Serranidae; genus Epinephelus; species Epinephelus cyanopodus. The sequence continues at coordinate 60,903 of JAMWDX010000044.1, forward strand.
AAACAGGAAAAAGTAGCCCAAAACGCACCACACGAGTCCAAAACAGGAAAAAGTAGACCAAAATGGATTGAAGTAGCCCAAAACGGACCACAGTAGCCCAAAACAGGAAAAAGTAGCCCAAGACGGACCACAGTAGCCCAAAATTGATCCACTGTAGCCCCAAAATAGGCCATAGTAGCCCAAAACTGATAGAACTAACCAAAACGGACCACACTAGCCCAAAACAGGAAAAAGTAGCCCAAAATGGACCGAAGGAGCCCAAAACGTATCAAAGTAGCCCAAAACGGACCACAGTAGCCCAAAATAGATCCACAGTAAACCAAAACAGACCAAAGTAGCCCAAAACAGATCACAGTTGCCCAAAACAGGAAAAAGTAGCCCAAAATGGACCACAGTAGTCCAAAATAAATCCACAGTAGCCCCAAAACAGACCAAAGTAGCCCAAAACGGATCTAAGTAGCCCAAAACGGACCACACTAGCCCAAAACAGGGAAAAGTAGCCCAAAACGGACCACAGTAGCCCAAAATAGATCCACAGTAAACCGACAACAGACCAAAGTAGCCCAAAACGGATCGAAGTAGCCCAAAACGGACCACACTAGCCCAAAACAGGAAAAAAGTAGCCCAAAACGGACCACAGTAGCCCAAAATAGATCCACAGTAAACCCAAAACAGATCGAAGTAGCCCAAAACTGATCGAAGTAGCCCAAAACGGACCACACTAGCCCAAAACAGGAAAAAGTAGCCCAAAATGCACCGAAGGAGCCCAAAACGTACACTCTAAAAAATGATGTGCTGGCTCAACTTAAAAAAATTGAGGTAACAATTTGCATGGATCTTTTTAAGTTATTTCAACTTAGCCATTATTCAGTAAATGCCACAAGACATCTCTAGTTAGGCAAACTCAATTACTTTAGTACAAACAACTTGATTTTCTTTGTCATCTACATGCTTCATTAAGTTAAACCAACTTAATTTAAATTGTGTACAAAGTACTCCATTTAAGTTATTCTAACTTACTAAGTTACTATCACTCTACTCAGAAATGTCCATGCAAATTGTTACCTTAATTTATTTGAGTAGTAGTAACTTATTTATCTTAAGTCAGAATAAATTACACATAGACATTCCAGTTTTACGATCACTGTTTATTAGAACATCAGTCAGTGTCTCATTTGACTGACAACATTTGAATGGCATACATTGTGCCTATAGCCTCCATAACATACATAATGCTAAACACCCCTGTATAACTGTCTCAAAAAGACTGAACATTTTGACAGCCACGCTGGTCAGACTGACTGTGCTAAAGTGCACTCAAGTGTACTTTAACAAGAGTACTCAATGAACTGTCAACAGTACACCTGCTGTACAGTATGTTACACAACAAAACACTGTAAACAACAGGATAACAACAGTGTAACATTTCTTATCCATTTGGATAGCCAAACTCACTTCACTTTTTTTTAGTACAGCAGTTTACTTTTTAGAGACATTACCTTCGGACTGGCTTTCAGATCATCCAGCTGGAGGAATATCTTTTGAAACACTTCAAAAGTGTTTTTCAGTTCTTTTGGGTAGCTGAGGTTGAGTGCATATATCAGCCCCATTAGCATGGCACGCACTCTGGGTACATCCAGGTCTGCTAGGACTTCTGCTCCTTCAAGTATGATCCTTGCGCTGGCTGGAACAGACGTTATGGCACCTCTCGTTGTGACAATCTTCATCACTGCATTAGTAACATCCCCGCCATCATCCTGGTAGATCAGAATCAATATTAATGTTTTAAGTAATCATATTTAAATATGAAAGTAATACAAAGGTGGTGTCTGATTTACCTGCTCTTTGAAGAGGTCCTCCTCCTTTTCCCTCAGATACACGACTAAGCCACGGATAGCGACCTCTCGCCTTCTCTCCACAGAATCGTCCTGTGAATAAGAAAAAGAATGTTGAACTGCTCTTCCAGGAGGATGGGTTTTTGATAATTACATCCAAAAACTGTACCAATTATAGATTTTACAGTGATAATCAAAATAATGAATTGATCATTTTAAAGAAAGCTAATATAACTCGCTTAAGTAGTGTTAGAATTTTCAATTTCAAATATGCATCATAAAAATGCAGATAAAAATAAAAGTAAATAAAAAGAAATGCAAATCCTTACTCTACATCTGCCTATCATGTTCCATCTTACCTGTAATGTGTTTTTTTTATAGTTATTTATAGTTCCTATTGATATTTTTGTCTTAGACTAAGCCCTAAACAATAATCTGACATATATTCCCTTATAAGAATTAAGGTTGTAAACAGCTGCAGTATTAATTATTTCTCAAAAATGATACAACTGTGCTAGTATATCTGCAGTTACCAATACCCACAATAACAAAATTATATTTTATGTGCTAACACACCCTCTCTGTAATGCCAACAACTAGCTTTGACAGACTGTTCTTCAGCTATGGCTCAATTAACAAGTTTAACTTCACATATAAATAACTCTAGAACTTAAACATCAAAATGCATCAATGTTCAAACCGAATGTATGTTCAGTAACCTACATTTGTTACGTGTTTAGTCACGGTCACGAATATAAAACGCCCCAGCCATGCAGCTTTTGCTGGTCAAATCGACATCAACACTGCAACAATTTTAAAGTAGGAAGAAGCCAAACGTGTGTTATTTTACCTTTGCAGGGTTAAAACTAATGCTACTAATGCTGCCATTTGGCTTCCACCATAAAACAAAACTTAAGAAAGAATTGTTGAAGCCGAATTACTACACCAATTAGCTAAAAGTCTCCTAGCTTAAACATTACTAATGTTACTGCTAGCTGAGGAAAAGCCTTTAGTGTTGTGTAAAAACGATTTCTTGCACTGTGCTGATGGAGTTATAACTGTTGTGAATAAAATAGGCAAAAAATGTACTCACCACGCCTTAAAGTTAAGAAAAGTTGCAAAATCGCGTGTCTCTTTCTCCTTCTCCTTTCTGTTTCCCTCCGTTTCTTGTTGCTGGTGGTCTGGCAGCAAAACGTCTCCGGGTACGTCAGCCTACTCAGTTTTTTAAAGGATGTTTAGAGATTTTTAAGTTGTACTTACTGAAAACACTTCTATGTTAAGATAAGGCAGAAATGTCTGTTCAAAATCGATATAGTTATAAGTTAAGACTGTTTTCTTTATTTTCATTTAGACCAACTTATTAAAATAAGTTATAAACTGATTTTTAATGTGTATAAATAACAAACTTAATTTTTAATGCAGAAAAGGCTCTTGATTTTAAGCTTTACTTACTAACCCCATGAATCCTTTTTTAGTGTATCAAAGTAGCCCAAAACGGACCACAGTAGCCGAAAATAGATCCACAGTAACCCCAAAACAGACCAAAAGTAGCCCAAAACGGATCACAGTAGCCCAAAACAGGAAAAAGTAGCCCAAAACAGACCACAGTAGCCCAAAACGGACCAAACTAGCCCCAAAAAGGAAAAAGTAGCCTAAAACGGACCACAGTAGCCCAAAATTGATCCACAGTAGCCCCAAAACAGACCAAAGTAGCCCAAAACGGATCGAAGTAGCCCAAAAACGGACCACACTAGCCCAAAACAGGAAAAAGTAGCCCAAACGGACCACAGTAGCCCAAAATAGATCCACAGTAGCCCCAACACAGGAAAAAAAGTAGCCCAAAATGGACCGAAGTACCCCAAAACGGATCAAAGTAGCCCAAAACGGACCACAGTAGCCCAAAATAGATCCACAGTAGCCCCAAACAGACCAAGTAGCCCAAAACGGATTACAGTAGCCCAAAACAGGAAAAATTAGCCCAAAACGGACCACAGTAGCCCAAAATAGATCCACAGTAGCACCCAAAACAGACCAAAGTAGCCCAAAACGGATCGAAGTTGCCCAAAACGCACCACACTAGCCCAAAACAGGAAAGTAGCCCAAAACGGACCGCAAGCAGCCCAACACAGAAAAAGTAGCCCAAAATGGGGCGAAGTAGCCCAAAACGGATCAAAGTAGCCCAAAACGGACCACAGTAGCCCAAAACGGACCAAAGTAGCCCAAAGATCCACAGTAGCCCCAACACAGACCAAAGTAGCCCAAAACGGATCGAAGTGCCCAAAACGGACCACACTAGCCAAAACAGGAAAAAAGTAGCCCAAAACGGACCACAGTAGCCAAAAAGATCCACAGTAAACCCAAACAGATCGAAGTAGCCCAAAACTGATCGAAGTAGCCCAAAACGGACACACTAGCCCAAAACAGGAAAAGGTAGCCAAACGGACCACAGTAGCCCCAAAATAGATCCACAGTAAACCCAAAACAGACCAAAGTAGCCCAAAACAGATCATAGTAGCCCAAACAGAAAAAGTAGCCCAAAATGGACCACAGTAGTCCAAAATAATCCACAGTAGCCCCAAACAGACCAAAGTAGCCCAAAACGGATCGAAGTAGCCCAAAACGGACCACACTAGCCCAAAAAGGAAAAGTAGCCCAAAACGGACCATCGTAGCCCAAAATAGATCCACAGTAAACCCAACACAGACCAAAGTACCCCAAAACAGGATCGAAGTAGCCCAAAACGGACACACTAGCCCAAAAACAGGAAAAATTAGCCCAAAAACAGACCAAAGTAGCCCAAAACGGATCGAAGTTTCCCAAAACGGACCACACCAGCCCAAACAGGAAAAGTAGCCAAACGGACCGCAGTAGCCCAACACAGGAAAAAGTAACCCAAAATGGGGCGAAGTACCCAAAACGAATCAAGGTAGCCTAAAACGGACCACAGTAGCCCAAAATGGACCACAGTAGCCCAAGATAGATCCACAGTAGCCCCAAAACAGACCAAAGTAGCCCACAACGGATCACAGTAGCCAAAACAGGAAAAAGTAGCCCAAAAACGGACCACAGTAGCCCAAAATAGATCCACAGTAGCACCAAAACAGACCAAAGTAGCCCAAAACGGTCACAGTAGCCCAAAACAGAAAAAGTAGCCCAAAACGGACCACAGTAGCCAAAACAGAAAAAGTAGCCCAAAATGGATGGAAGTAGCCCAAAACGGACCACAGTAGCCCAAAACGGACCAAACTAGCCCAAAACAGGAAAAAGTAGCCCAAAACGGACCACAGTAGCCCAAAACAGGAAAAAGTAGCCCAAACCGGACCACAGTAGCCCAAAATAAATCAACAGTAGCCCAAAACAGATCAAGTAGCCAAAACGGACCACAGTAGCCCAAAATTGATCCACAGTAGCCCAAAACAGGAAAAAGTAGCCCAAAATGGACCGAAGTAGCCCAAACGGATCAAGTAGCCCAGAAAGGACCACAGTAGCCCAAAACGGACCACAGTAGCCCAAAATAGATCCACAGTAGCCCCAAAAAAGACCAAAGTAGCCCAAAACGGATTACAGTAGCCCAAAACAGGAAAAATTAGCCCAAAACGGACCACAGTAGCCCAAAACAGATCCACAGTAGCGCCCAAAACGGACCGAAGTTGCCCAAAACGGACCACACTAGCCCAAAACAGGAAAAAGTAGCCCAAAACGGACCGCAGTAGCCCAACACAGGAAAAAGTAGCCCAAAATTTGGCGAAGTAGCCCAAAACGGATCAAGGTAGCCCAAAACGGACCACAGTAGCCCAAAACGGACCACAGTAGCCCAAAATAGATCCACAGTAGCCCCAAAACAGACCAAAGTAGCCCACAACGGATCACAGTAGCCCAAAACAGGAAAAAGAAGCCCAAAACGGACCACAGTAGCCCAAAATAATCGACAGTAGCCCCAAAACAGGACCAAGTAGCCCAAAACGGATTACAGTAGCCCAAAACAGAAAAAAATTAGCCCAAAACGGACCACAGTAGCCCAAAAATAGATCCACAGTAGCCCCAAAACAGGAAAAAGTAGCCCAAAACAGGAAAAATTAGCCCAAAACGGACCTCAGTAGCCCAAATAGATCCACAGTAGCACCCAAACAGACCAAAGTAGCCCAAAACGGATCGAAGTAGCCCAAAACGGACCACAGTAGCACAAAATTGATCCACAGTAGCCCCAAAACAGACCAAAGTAGCCCAAAACGGATCACAGTAGCCCAAAACAGACCAAGTAGCCCAAACGGACCACAGTAGCCCAACAAAGGAAAAAAGTAGCCAAAATGGACCGAAGTAGCCCAAAACAGATCAAAGTAGCCCAAAAGGACCACAGTAGCCCAAATAGATCCACAGTAGCCCAAAACAGACCAAGTAGCCCACAACGGATCACATAGCCCAAAACAGGAAAAAGTAGCCCAAAATGACCAAAGTAGCCCAAAACGGACCACAGTAGCCCAAAATGGACCGAAGTAGCCCAAAACGGATCAAAGTAGCCCAAAACGGACCACAGTAGCCCAAAATAGATCCACAGTAGCCCCAAAACAGACCAAAGTAACCCAAAACAGGAAAAAATTAGCCCAAAAAGGACCACAGTAGCCCAAAATAGATCCACAGTAGCACCCAGACAGACCAAAGTAGCCAAAACGGATCAAGTTGCCAAAACGGACCACACTAGCCCAAAACAGACCAAAGTAGCCCAAAATGGACCGCAGTAGCCCAACACAGGAAAAAGTAGCCCAAAACGGACCGCAGTAGCCCAACACAGGAAAAAGTACCCAAAATGGGGCGAAGTAGCCCAAAAGAATCAAGGTAGCCAAAACGGACCACAAGCCAAAATGGACCAAGTAGC
>JAMWDX010000045.1:0-60168 GCA_026686955.1 Epinephelus cyanopodus
TTTTGGGCTACTTTGGTCTGTTTTGGGCTACTGTGGATCAATTTTGGGCTACTGTGGTCCGTTATGGGCTACTTTTTCCTGTTTTGGCTAGTTTGGTCCGTTTTGGGCTACTGTGGTCCGTTTTGGGCTACTTCAATCCATTTTGGGCTACTTTTTCCTGTTTTGGGCTCGTGTGGTCCGTTTTGGGCTACTTTTTCCTGTTTTGGGCTACTGTGATCCGTTTTGGGCTACTTTGGTCTGTTTTGGGGCTACTGTGGATCTATTTTGTGCTACTGTGGTCCGTTTTGGGCTACTGTGGTCCGTTTTGGGCTACTTTGGTCTGTTTGGGGCTACTGTGATTTATTTTGGGCTACTGTGGTCCGTTTTGGGCTACTTTTTCCTGTTTTGGGCTACTGTGATCCGTTTTGGGCTACTTTGGTCTGTTTTGGGGCTACTGTGGATCTTTTGGGCTACTGTGGTCCGTTTTGGGCTACTGTGGTCCGTTTTGGGCTACCTTGATCAGTTTTGGGCTACTTCGTTTTGGGCTACTTTTTCCTGTGTTGGGCTACTGCGGTCCGTTTTGGGCTACTTTTTCCTGTTTTGGGCTAGTGTGGTCCGTTTTGGGCAACTTCGATCCGTTTTGGGCTACTTTGGTCTGTTTGGTGCTACTGTGGATCTATTTTGGGCTACTGTGGTCCGTTTTGGGCTAATTTTTCCTGTTTTGGGTTACTTTGGTCTGTTTTGCGCTACTGTCGATCCGTTTTGGGCTACTTTGGTCTGCTTTGGGGCTACTGTGGATCAATTTTGGGCTACTGTGGTCCGTTTTGGGCTACTTTGTCCTGTTTTGGGCTAGTTTGTTTTGGGCTACTGTGGTCGTTTTGGCTACTTTCCATTTTGGGCTACTTTTTCCTGTTTTGGGCTACTGTGGTCCGTTTTGGGCTACTTTTTCCTGTTTGGGCTACTGTGCCGTTTTGGGCTACTTTGGTCTGTTTTGGGCTACTGTGGATCTATTTTGGGCTACTGTGGTCCGTTTTGGGCTACTGTGGTCTGTTTTGGGCTACTGTGGATCTATTTTGGGCTACTGTGGTCCGTTTTGGGCTACTTTGATCCGTTTTTGGGCTACTTCGGTCCATTTGGGCTACTTTTTCTGTTTTGGGCTACTGTGGATCTATTTTGGGCTACTGTGGTCCGTTTTGGGCTACTTTTTCCTGTTTTGGGCTAGTGTGGTCCGTTTTGGGCTACTTCGATCCGTTTTGGGCTACTTTGGTCTGTTTTGGGCTACTGTGGATCAATTTTGGGCTACTGTGGTCCGTTTTGGGCTACTTTTTCCTGTTTTGCTAGTGTGGTCCGTTTTGGGCTACTGTGGTCCGTTTTGGGCTACTTCAATCCATTTTGGGCTACTTTTTCCTGTTTTGGGCTACGTGTGGTCCGTTTTGGGCTACTTTTTCCTGTTTTGGGCTACTGTGATCCGTTTTGGGCTACTTTGGTCTGTTTTGGGGCTACTGTGGATCTATTTTGTGCTACTGTGGTCCGTTTTGGGCTACTGTGGTCCGTTTTGGGCTACTTTGGTCTGTTTTGGGCTACTGTTTTATTTTGGGCTACTGTGGTCCGTTTTGGGCTACTTTTTCCTGTTTTGGGCTACTGTGATCCGTTTTGGGCTACTTTGGTCTGTTTTGGGCTACTGTGGATCTTTTGGGCTACTGTGGTCCGTTTTGGGCTACTGTGGTCCGTTTTGGGCTACTTGATCAGTTTTGGGCTACTTCGTTTTGGGCTACTTTTTCCTGTTTGGGCTACTGCGGTCCGTTTTGGGCTACTTTTTCCTGTTTTGGGCTAGTGTGGTCCGTTTTGGGTCGATCCGTTTTGGGCTACTTTGGTCTGTTTGGGCTACTGTGGATCTATTTTGGGCTACTGTGGTCCGTTTTGGGCTAATTTTTCCTGTTTTGGGTTACTTTGGTCTGTTTTGCGCTACTGTGATTTATTTTGGGCTACTGTGGTCCGTTTTGGGCTACTTTTTCCTGTTTTGGGCTACTGTGATCCGTTTTGGGCTACTTTGGTCTGTTTTGGGCTACTGTGGATCTATTTTGGGCTACTGTGGTCCGTTTTGGGCTACTGGTCTGTTTGGGGCTACTGTGGATCTATTTTGGGCTACTGTGGTCCGTTTTGGGCTACTTTGATCCGTTTTGGGCTACTTGGTCCATTTTGGGCTACTTTTTCCTGTTTGGGGCTACTGTGGATCTATTTTGGGCTACTGTGGTCCGTTTTGGGCTACTTTTTCCTGTTTTGGGCTACTGTGGTCCGTTTTGGGCTACTTCGATCCGTTTTGGGCTACTTTGGTCTGTTTTGGGGCTACTGTGGATCTTTTGGGCTACTGTGGTCCGTTATGGGCTACTTTTTCCTGTTTTGGGCTAGTTTTCCGTTTGGGCTACTGTCGTTTTTGGGCTACTTTTTGGGCTACTTTTTCTGTTTTGGGCTACTGTGGTCCGTTTTGGGCTACTTTTTCCTGTTTTGGGCTACTGTGATCCGTTTTGGGCTACTTTGGTCTGTTTTGGGGCTACTGTGGATCTATTTTGGGCTACTGTGGTCCGTTTTGGGCTACTGTGGTCCGTTTTGGGCTACTTTGGTCTGTTTTTTTGGGCTACTGTCGATTTATTTTGGGCTACTGTGGTCCGTTTTGGGCTACTTTTTCCTGTTTTGGGCTACTGTGATCCGTTTGGGCTACTTTGGTCTGTTTTGGGCTACTGTGGATCTCTTTTGGGCTACTGTGGTCCGTTTTGGGCTACTGTGGTCCGTTTTGGGCTACTTGATCGTTTTGGGCTACTTCGCCCCATTTTGGGCTACTTTTTCCTGTGTTGGGCTACTGCGGTCCGTTTTGGGCTACTTTTCCTGTTTTGGGCTACTGTGGTCCGTTTTGGGCAACTTCGATCCGTTTTTTGGGCTACTTTGGTCTGTTGGCTACTGTGGATCTATTTTGGGCTACTGTGGTCCGTTTTGGGCTAATTTCCTGTTTTGGGTTACTTTGGTCTGTTTTGGGCTACTGTCGATTTATTTTGGGCTACTGTGGTCCGTTTTGGGCTACTTTTTCCTGTTTTGGGCTACTGTGATCCGTTTTGGGCTAGTTTGGTCCGTTTTGGATAACTGTGGTCCGTTTTGGGCTACTTCAATCCATTTTGGGCTACTTTTTCCTGTTTTGGGGGCTACTTTGGTCTGTTTTGGGCTACTGTGGATCAATTTTGGGCTACTGTGGTCCGTGGGCTACTTTTTCCTGTTTTGGGCTAGTTTGGTCCGTTTTGGGCTACTGTGGTCCGTTTTGGGCTACTTTTCCATTTTGGGCTACTTTTTCCTGTTTTGGGCTCTGTGGTCCGTTTTGGGCTACTTTTTCCTGTTTGGGCTACTGTGATCCGTTTTGGGCTACTTTGGTCTGTTTTGGGGCTACTGTGGATCTATTTTGGGTACTGTGGTCCGTTTTGGGCTACTGTGGTCCGTTTTGGGCTATTTTGATACTGTTTTGGGCTCCTCGGTCTTTGGGCTACTTTTTCCTGTTTTGGGCTTGTGGTCCGTTTTGGGCTACTTCGATCAGTTTTGGGCTACTGGCCTATTTGGGGCTACTGGATCTATTTGGGCTACGTTCCGTTTTGGGCTATTGTGGTCCGTGTGGGCTACTTTGATCAGTTTTGGGCTACTTTGGTCTGTTTTGGGTTACTGTGGATCTATTTTTTGGGCTACTGTGGTCCGTTTTGGGCTACTTTTTCCTGTTTTGGGCTAGTGTGGTCCGTTTTGGGCTACTTCGATCCGTTTTGGGCTACTTTGGTCTGTTTTGGGGCTACTGTGGATTTATTTTGGGCTACTGTGGTCCGTTTTGGGCTACTTTTTCCTGTTTTGGGCTATTGTGATCCGTTTTGGGCTACTTTGATCTGTTTTGGGGCTACTGTGGATTTATTTTGGGCTACTGTGGTCCATTTTGGGCTACTTTTTCCTGTTTTGGGCTGTGATCCGTTTTGGGCTACTTTGGTCTGTTTTGGGGCTACTGTGGATCTATTTTGGGCTACTGTGGTCCGTTTTGGGCTACTTTGATCCGTTTTGGGCTACTTTGGTCTGTTTTGGGTTTACTGTGGATCTATTTTGGGCTACTGTGGTCCGTTTTGGGCTACTTTTTCCTGTTTTGGGCTAGTGTGGTCCGTTTTGGGCTACTTCGATCCGTTTTGGGCTACTTTGGTCTGTTTTGGGGCTACTGTGGATTTATTTTGGGCTACTGTGGTCCATTTTGGGCTACTTTTTCCTGTTTTGGGCTATTGTGATCCGTTTTGGGCTACTTTGATCTGTTTTGGGGCTACTGAGAATCTATTTTGGGCTACTGTGGTCCATTTTGGGCTACTTTTTCCTGTTTTGGGCTAGTGTGGTCCGTTTTGGGCTACTTCGATCAGTTTTGGGCTACTATGGCCTATTTTGGGGCTACATTGGATCTATTTTGGGCTACGTCGGTCCGTTTTGGGCTATTGTGGTCCGTTTTGGGCTACTTTTATCCGTTTTGGGCTACTTTGGTCTGTTTTGGGTTTACTGTGGATCTATTTTGGGCTACTGTGGTCCATTTTGGGCTACTTTTTCCTGTTTTGGGCTAGTGTGGTCCGTTTTGGGCTACTTCGATCAATTTTGGGCTACTTTGGTCTGTTTTGGGGCTACTGTGGATTTATTTTGGGCTAATGTGGTCCGTTTTGGGCTACTTTTTCCTGTTTTGGGCTACTGTGATCCGTTTTGGGCTACTTTGGTTTTTTTGGGGCTACTGTGGATCTATTTTGGGCTACTGTGGTCCGTTTTGGGCTACTTTTGCGTTTTGGGCTACTTTGATCTGTTTTGGGCTACTGTTGATTTTTGGGCTACTGTGGTCCGTTTTGGGCTACTTTGGTCAGTTTTGGGCTACTGTGGATCAATTTTGGGCTACTGTGGTCCATTTTGGGGTATGGTCCGTTTTGGGCTACTTTGGTCTGTTTTGGGGCTACTGTGGATTTATTTTGGGCTACTGTGGTCCGTTTTGGGCTACTTTTTCCTGTTTTGGGCTACTGTGATCCGTTGTGCTACTTTGGTCTGTTTTGGGGCTACTGTGGATCTATTTTGGGCTACTGCGGTCCGTTTTGGGCTACTGTGGTCTTTTTTTTTTTGGGCTACTGTGGATCTATTTTGGGCTACTGTGGTCCTTTTGGGCTACTTTTTCCTGTTTTGGGATGGTCCGTTTTGGGTTAGTTTGATCGTTTTGGGCTACTTTGGTCTGTTTTGGGCTACTGTGGATCTATTTTGGGCTACTGTGGTCCGTTTTGGGCTACTTTTTCCTGTTTTGGGCTACTGTGATCCGTTTTGGGCTACTTTGGTCTGTTTTGGGTCTACTGTCGATTTATTTTGGGCTACTGTGGTCCGTTTTGGGCTACTTTTTCCTGTTTTGGGCTACTGTGATGTGTTTTGGGCTACTTTGGTCTGTTTTGGCTACTGTGGATCTATTTTGGGCTACTGTGGTCCGTTTTGGGCTACTGTGGTCCGTTTTGGGCTACTTTTTCCTGTTTTGGTCTACTGTGATCCGTTTTGGGCTACTTTGGTCTGTTTTGGGTCTACTGTCGATTTATTTTGGGCTACTGTGGTCCGTTTTGGGCTACTTTTTCCTGTTTTGGGCTACTGTGATCCGTTGTGGGCTACTTTGGTCTGTTTTGGGGCTACTGTGGATCTATTTTGGGCTACTGTGGTCCGTTTTGGGCTACTGTTGTCCGTTTTGGGCTACCTTGATCCGTTTTGGGCTACTTCGCCCCATTTTGGGCTACTTTTTCCTGTGTTGGGCTACTGCGGTCCGTTTTGGGCTACTTTTTCCTGTTTTGGGCTAGTGTGGTCCGTTTTGGGCAACTTCGATCCGTTTTGGGCTACTTTGGTCTGTTTTGGTGCTACTGTGGATCTATTTTGGGCTACTGTGGTCCGTTTTGGGCTACTTTGATCCGTTTTGGGCTACTTCGGTCCATTTTGGGCTACTTTTTCCTGTGTTGGGGCTACTGTGGATCTATTTTGGGCTACTGTGGTCCGTTTTGGGCTACTTTTTCCTGTTTTGGGCTAGTGTGGTCCGTTTTGGGCTACTTCGAACCGTTTTGGGCTACTTTGGTCTGTTTTGGGGCTACTGTGGATCAATTTTGGGCTACTGTGGTCCGTTATGGGCTACTTTTTCCTGTTTTGGGCTAGTTTGGTCCGTTTTGGGCTACTGTGGTCCGTTTTGGGCTACTCTGGTCCGTTTTGGGCTACTTCAATCCATTTTGGGCTACTTTCTTCTGTTTTGGGCTAGTGTGGTCCGTTTTGGGCTAATTTTTCCTGTTTTGGGTTACTTTGGTCTGTTTGGGTGCTACTGTGGATCTATTTTGGGCTACCGTGATCCGTTTTGGGCTACTTTTGTCTGTTTTGTGGCTACTGTCGATTTATTTTGGGCTACTGTGGTCCGTTTTGGGCTACTTTTTCCTGTTTTGGGCTAGTTTGGTCTGTTTTGGTGCTACTGGGATCTATTTTGGGCTACTGTGGTCCGTTTTGGGCTACTTCAATCCATTTTGGGCTACTTTCTTCTGTTTTGGGCTAGTGTGGTCCGTTTTGGGCTACTTCGATCCGTTTTTGGCTACGTTGTTCTGTTTTGGGCTACTTTGGTCTGTTTTGGGGCTACTGTGGATCTATTTTGTGCTACTGTGGTCCGTTTTGGGCTACTTCGATCCGTTTTGGGCTACTTTGGTCTGTTTGGGTGCTACTGTGGATCTATTTTGGGCTACTGTGGTCCGTTTTGGGCTAATTTTTCCTGTTTTGGGCTACTTTGGTCTGTTTTGGGGCTACTGTGGATCTATTTTGGGCTACTGTGGTCCGTTTTGGGCTACTTTGGTCCGTTTTGGGGCTACTGTGGATCTATTTTGGGCTACGTCGGTCCGTTTTGGGCTATTTTGATCCGTTTTGGGCTACTTTTTCCTGTTTGGGTGCTACTGTGGATCTATTTTGGGCTACTGTGGTCCGTTTTGGGCTAATTTTTCCTGTTTTGGGAAACTGTGGTCCGTTTTGGGTTAGTTTGATGCGTTTTGGGCTACTTTGGTCTGTTTTGGGGCTACTGTGGATTTATTTTGGGCTAATGTGGTCCGTTTTGGGCTACTTTGGTCCGTTTTGGGCTACTTTGGTCTGTTTGGGTGCTACTGTGGATCTATTTTGGGCTACTGTCGTCCGTTTTGGGTAATTTTTCCTGTTTTGGGTTACTTTGGTCTGTTTTGGGGCTACTGTGGATCTATTTTGGGCTACTGTGGTCCGTTTTGGGCTACTTTGATCCGTTTTGGGCTACTTCGGTCCATTTTGGGCTACTTTGTTGGGGCTACTGTGGATCTATTTTGGGCTACTGTGGTCCGTTTTGGGCTACTTTTTCCTGTTTTGGGCTAGTGTGGTCCGTTTTGGGCTACTTCGATCCGTTTTGGGCTACTTTGGTCTGTTTTGGGGCTACTGTGGATCAATTTTGGGCTACTGTGGTCCGTTTTGGGCTAATTTTTCCTGTTTTGGGTTACTTTGGTCTGTTTTGGGGCTACTGTCGATTTATTTTGGGCTACTGTGGTCCGTTTTGGGCTACTTTTTCCTGTTTTGGGCTACTGTGATCCGTTTTGGGCTACTTTTTCCTGTTTTGGGCTAGTTTGGTCCGTTTTGGGCTACTGTGGTCCGTTTTGGGCTACTTCAATCCATTTTGGGCTACTTTTTCCTGTTTTGGGCTACTGTGGTCCGTTTTGGGCTACTTTTTCCTGTTTTGGGCTACTGTGATCCGTTTTGGGCTACTTTGGTCTGTTTTGGTGCTATGGATTATTTTGGGCTACTGTGGTCCGTTTTGGGCTACTGTGGTCTGTTTGGGTGCTACTGTGGATCTATTTGGGCTACTGTGGTCCGTTTTGGGCTACTTGATCCGTTTTGGGCTACTTCGCCCCATTTTGGGCTACTTTTTCCTGTGTTGGGCTACTGCGGTCCGTTTTGGGCTTCTTTTTCCTGTTTTGGGCTACTGTGGTCCGTTTTGGGCAACTTCGATCCGTTTTGGGCTACTTTGGTCTGTTTGGGTGCTACTGTGGATCTATTTTGGGCTACTGTGGTCCGTTTTGGGCTAATTTTTCCTGTTTTGGGTTACTTTTGGTCTGTTTTGGTACTGTCGATTTATTTTGGGCTACTGTGGTCCGTTTTGGGCTACTTTTTCCTGTTTTGGGCTACTGTGATCCGTTTTGGGCTACTTTTTCTTTTTTCTTTTTGGGCTAGTTTGGTCTGTTTTGGGGCTACTGTGGATCTATTTTAGGCTACTGTGGTCCGTTTTGGGCTACTTTAATCCATTTTGGGCTACTTTTTCCTGTTTTGGGCTAGTGTGGTCCGTTTTGGGCTACTTCGATCCGTTTTGGGCTACTTTGGTCTGTTTTGGGCTACTGTGGATCTATTTTGGGCTACTCCGTTTTGGGCTACTGTGGTCTGTTTGGGTGCTACTGTGGATCTATTTTGGGCTACTGTGGTCCGTTTTGGGCTACTTTGATCCGTTTTGGGCTACTTTCCATTTTGGGCTACTTTTTCCTGTGTTGGGGCTACTGAGAATCTATTTTGGGCTACTGTGGTCCGTTTTGGGCTACTTTTTCCTGTTTTGGGCTAGTGTGGTCCGTTTTGGGCTACTTCGATCAGTTTTGGGCTACTATGGCCTATTTGGGGCTACAGTGGATCTATTTTGGGCTACTCGGTCCGTTTTGGGCTATTGTGGTCCGTTTTGGGCTACTTTGATCCGTTTTGGGCTACTTTGGTCTGTTTTGGGTTTACTGTGGATCTATTTTGGGCTACTGTGGTCCGTTTTGGGCTACTTTTTCCTGTTTTGGGCTAGTGTGGTCCGTTTTGGGCTACTTCGATCTTTTTGGCTACTTTGGTCTGTTTTGGGCTACTGTGGATTTATTTTGGGTTACTGTGGTCCATTTTGGGCTACTTTTTCCTGTTTTGGGCTACTGTGATCCGTTTTGGGCTACTTTGGTCCGTTTTGGGGCTACTGTGGATCTATTTTGGGCTACTGTGGTCCGTTTTGGGCTACTTTGATCCGTTTTGGGCTACTTTGCTGTTTTGGGGCTACTGTGATTTATTTTGGGCTACTGTGGTCCGTTTTGGGCTACTTTGGTCTGTTTTGGGCTACTGTGTATTTTGGGCTACTGTGGTGCATTTTGGGGTAATGTGGTCCATTTTGGGCTACTTTGGTCCGTTTTGGGGCTACTGTCGATTTATTTTGAGCTACTGTGGTCCGTTTTGGGCTACTTTTTCCTGTTTTGGGCTACTTTGATCCGTTTTGGGCTACTTCCGTCCATTTTGGGCTAGTTTTTCCTGTGTTGGGGCTACTGAGAATCTATTTTGGGCTACTGTGGTCCATTTTGGGCTACTTTTTCCTGTTTTTGGCTAGTGTGGTCCGTTTTGGGCTACTTCGATCAGTTTTGGGCTACTATGGCCTATTTTGGGGCTACAGTGGATCTATTTTGGGCTAGTGTGGTCCGTTTTGGGCCAATTTTTCCTGTTTTGGGCTACTTTGGTCTGTTTTGGGGCTACTGTGGATCTATTTTGGGCTACTGTGGTCTGTTTTGGGCTGCTTTTTCCTGTTTTGGGCTAGTGTGGTCCGTTTTGGGCTACTTCGATCCGTTTTGGGCTACTTTGGTCTGTTTTGGTGCTACTGTGGATCAATTTTGGGCAACTGTGGTCCGTTTTGGGCTACTTTTTCCTGTTTTGGGCTAGTTTGGTCCGTTTTGGGCTACTGTGGTCCGTTTTGGGCTACTTCAATCCATTTTGGGCTACTTTTTCCTGTTTTGGGCTACTGTGGTCCGTTTTGGGCTACTTTTTCCTGTTTTGGGCTACTGTGATCCGTTGTGGGCTACTTTGGTCTGTTTTGGGGCTACTGTGGATCTATTTTGGGCTACTGTGGTCCGTTTTGGGCTACTGTGGTCCGTTTTGGGCTACCTTGATCCGTTTTGGGCTACTTCGCCCCATTTTGGGTTACTTTTTCCTGTGTTGGGCTACTGCGGTCCGTTTTGGGCTACTTTTTCCTGTTTTGGGCTAGTGTGGTCCGTTTTGGGCAACTTCGATCCGTTTTGGGCTACTTTGGTCTGTTTGGGTGCTACTGTGGATCTATTTTGGGCTACTGTGGTCCGTTTTGGGCTAATTTTTCCTGTTTTGGGCTACTGTAATCCGTTTTGGGCTACTTTGGTCTGTTTTGGGGCTACTGTGGATCTATTTTGGGCTACTGTGGTCCTTTTTGGGCTACTTTGATCCGTTTTGGGCTACTTCGGTCCATTTTGGGCTATTTTTTCCTGTGTTGGGCTACTGCGGTCCGTTTTGGGCTACTTTTTTCTGTTTTGGGCTAGTGTGGTCCGTTTTGGGCAACTTCGATCCGTTTTGGGCTACTTTGGTCTGTTTTGGGGCTACTGTGGATCTATTTTGGGCTACTGTGGTCCGTTTTGGGCTACTTTTGTCTGTTTTGCTGCTAATGTCGATTTATTTTGGGCTACTGTGGTCCGTTTTGGGCTACTTTTTCCTGTTTTGGGCTACTGTGATCCGTTTTGGGCTACTTTTTCCTGTATTGGGCTAGTTTGGTCCGTTTTGGGCTACTGTGGTCCGTTTTGGGCTACTTCAATCCATTTTGGGCTACTTTCTTCTGTTTTGGGCTAGTGTGGTCCGTTTTGGGCTACTTCGATCCGTTTTGGGCTACTTTGGTCTGTTTTGGGGCTACTGTGGATCTATTTTGGGCTACGTCGGTCCGTTTTGGGCTATTGTGGTTCGTTTTGGGCTACTTTTTCCTGTTTTGGGCTACTGTGGTCTGTTTTGGGCTACTTTGGTCCATTTTGGGCTACTGTGGATTTATTTTGGGCTACAGTGGTCCGTTTTGGGCTACTTGATCCGTTTTGGGCTACTTCGCCCCATTTTGGCTTTTTTCCTGTGTTGGATACTGCTGGGTCCGTTTTGGGCTACTTTTTCCTGTTTTGGGCGAGTGTGGTCCGTTTTGGGCAACTTAGATCCGTTTTGGGCTACTTTGGTCTGTTTGGGTGCTACTGTGGATTTATTTTGGGCTACTGTGGTCCGTTTTGGGCTAATTTTTCCTGTGTTGGGCTACTGCGGTCCGTGTTGGGCTACTTTTTTCTGTTTTGGGCTAGTGTGGTCCGTTTTGGGCAACTTCGATCCGTTTTGGGCTACTTTGGTCTGTTTTGGGGCTACTTTGGTCTGATTTTGGGCTACTCTGGTCCGTTTTGGGCTACTTTTGTCTGTTTTGCGGCTAATGTCGATTTATTTTGGGCTACTGTGGTCCGTTTTGGGCTACTTTTTCCTGTTTTGGGCTACTGTGATCCGTTTTGGGCTACTTTTTCCTGTATTGGGCTAGTTTGGTCCGTTTTGGGCTACTGTGGTCCGTTTTGGGCTACTTCAATCCATTTTGGGCTACTTTCTTCTGTTTTGGGCTAGTGTGGTCCGTTTTGGGCTACTTCGATCTGTTTTGGGCTACTTTGGTCTGTTTTGGGGCTACTGTGGATCTATTTTGGGCTACGTCGGTCCGTTTTGGGCTATTGTGGTTCGTTTTGGGCTACTTTTTCCTGTTTTGGGCTACAGTGGTCCGTTTTGGGCTACTGTGGTCCGTTTTGGGCTACTTCGCCCCATTTTTGGCTACTTTTTCCTGTGTTGGGCTACTGCGGTCCATTTTGGGCTACTTTTTCCTGTTTTGGGCTCGTGTGGTCCGTTTTGGGCTAATTTTTCCTGTTTTGGGCTACTGTGGTCTGTTTTGGGGCTACTGTGGATCTATTTTGGGCTACTGTGGTCCGTTTTGGGCTACTGTGATCCGTTTTGGGCTACTTCGGTCCATTGTGGGCTATTTTTTCCTGTTTTGGGCTAGTGTGGTCCGTTTGGGGCTACTTCGATCCGTTTTGGGCTACTTTGGTCTGTTTTGGGGCTACTGTGGATCTATTTTGGGCTACGTCGGTCCGTTTTTGGCTATTGTGGTTCGTTTTGGGCTACTTTGGTCTGTTTTGGGGTTACTGTGGATCTACTTTGGGTTACTGTGGTCCGTTTTGGGCTACTTTTTCCTGTTTTGGGCTACTGTGGTCCGTTTTGGGCTACTTCGGTCCATTTTGGGCTAATTTTTCCTGTTTTGGGCTAGTGTGGTCCGTTTTGGGTTACTTCGATCAGTTTTGGGCTACTATGGCCTATTTTGGGGCTACAGTGGATCAATTTTGGGCTACTGTGGTCCGTTTTGGGCTACTTTTTCCTGTTTTGGGCTACTGTGGTCCGTTTTGGGCTATTTCAATCCATTTTGGGCTACTTTTTCCTGTTTTGGGCTAGTGTGGTCCGTTTTGGGTTACTTCGATCAATTTTGGGCTACTGTGGTCCGTTTTGGGCTAATTTTTCCTGTTTTGGGTTACTTTGGTCTGTTTGGGTGCTACTGTGGATCTATTTTGGGCTACTGTGGTCCGTTTTGGGCTACTTTTTCCTGTTTTGGGCTACCGTGATCCGTTTTGGGCTACTTTTGTCTGTTTTGTGGCTACTGTCGATTTATTTTGGGCTACTGTGGTCTGTTTTGGGCTACTTTTTCCTGTTTTGGGCTACTGTGATCCGTTTTGGGCTACTTTTTCCTGTTTTGGGCTAGTTTGGTCTGTTTTGGTGCGACTGTGGATCTATTTTGGGCTACTGTGGTCCGTTTTGGGCTACTTCAATCCATTTTGGGCTACTTTCTTCTGTTTTGGGCTAGTGTGGTCCGTTTTGGGCTACTTCGATCCGTTTTGGGCTACTTTGGTCTGTTTTGGGGCTACTGTGGATCTATTTTGGGCTACTGTGGTCCGTTTTGGGCTACTTTGATCCGTTTTGGGCTACTTCGGTCCATTTTGGGCTACTTTTTCCTGTTTTGGGCTACTGTGATCCGTTTTGGGCTACTTTTGTCTGTTTTGCGGCTACTGTCGATTTATTTTGGGCTACTATGGTCCGTTTTGGGCTACTTTGGTCTGTTTGGGTGCTACTGTGGATCTATTTTGGGCTACTGTGGTCCGTTTTGGGCTAATTTTTTTCTGTTTTGGGCTACTGTAATCCGTTTTGGGCTACTTTGGTCTGTTTTGGGGCTACTGTGGATCTATTTTGGGCTACGTCGGTCCGTTTTGGGCTATTGTGGTTCGTTTTGGGCTACTTTGGTCTGTTTTGGGGTTACTGTGGATCTACTTTGGGCTACTGTGGTCCGTTTTGGGCTACTTTTTCGTGTTTTGGGCTAGTGTGGTCCGTTTTGGGCTACTTCGATCCGTTTTGGGCTACTTTGGTCTTTTTTGGCCTACTGTGGATTTATTTTGGGCTACTCTGGTCCGTTTTGGGCTACTTTTTCCTGTTTTGGGCTATTGTGATCCGTTTTGGGCTACTTTGATCTGTTTTGGGGCTACTGTTGATTTATTTTGGGCTACTGTGGTCCGTTTTTTGGGCTACTTTTTCCTGTTTTGGGCTAGTGTGGTCCGTTTTGGGCTACTTCAATCCGTTTTGGGCTACTTTGGTCTGTTTTGGGGCTACTGTGGATCAATTTTGGGCTACTGTGGTCCGTTTTGGGCTACTTTTTCCTGTTTTGGGCTAGTTTGGTCCGTTTTGGGCTACTGTGGATCTATTTTGGGCTACTTCAATCCATTTTGGGCTACTTTTTCCTGTTTTGGGCTCGTGTGGTCCGTTTTGGGCTACTTCGATCAGTTTTGGGCTACAATGCCGTATTTTTGGGCTACAGTGGATCTATTTTGGGCTACTGTGATCCGTTTTGGGCTACTTTGGTCTGTTTTGGGGCTACTGTGGATCTATTTTGGGCTACGTCGGTCCGTTTTGGGATACTTTTTCCTGTTTTGGGCTAATGTGATCCGTTTTGGGCTACTTTGGACTGTTTTGGGCTACTATGATCTGTTTTGGGCTGCTTCGATCCGTTTTTGGCTACTTCAGTCCATTTTGGGCTACTTTTTCCTGTTTTGGGCTACTGTGGTCCGTTTTGGGCTACTTTTTCCTGTTTTGGGCTACTGTGATCCGTTTTGGGCTACTTTGGTCCGTTTTGGGGCTACTGTGGATCTATTTTGGGCTACTGTGGTCCGTTTTGGGCTACTTTGATCCGTTTTGGGTCCTTCGGTCCATTTTGGGCTACTTTTTCCTGTTTTGGGCTACTGTGGTCCGTTTTGGGCTACTTCGATCAGTTTTGGGCTACTATGGCCTATATTGGGGCTACAGTGGATCTATTTTGGGCTACTTCGGTATGTTTTGGGCTACTGTGATCCGTTTTGGGCTACTTTTTCCTGTTTTGGGCTATTGTGATCTGTTTTGGGCTACTTTGGAATGTTTTGGGCTACTGTGATCCGTTTTGGGCTACTTTGGTCCATTGTGGGCTATTTTTTCCTGTTTTGGGCTAGTGTGGTCCGTTTGGGGCTACTTCGATCCGTTTTGGGCTACTTTGGTCTGTTTTGGGGCTACTGTGGATCTATTTTGGGCTACGTCGGTCCGTTTTGGGCTATTGTGGTCCGTTTTGGGCTACTTTGATCCGTTTTGGGCTACTTTGGTCTGTTTTGGGTTTACTGTGGATCTATTTTGGGCTACTGTGGTCCGTTTTGGGCTACTTTTTCCTGTTTTGGGCTAGTGTGGTCCGTTTTGGGCTACTTCGGTCCGTTTTGGGCTACTTTATCCTGTTTTGGGGCTACTGTGGATCTATTTTGGGCTACTGTGGTCCGTTTTGGGCTACTTTTTCCTGTTTTGGGCTATTGTGGTCCGTTTTGGGCTACTTCGATCCGTTTTGGGCTACTTTGGTCTGTTTTGGGCTACTGTGGATCTATTTTGGGCTACTGTGGTCCGTTTTGGGCTACTTTTTCCTGTTTTGGGCTACTGTGGTCCGTTTTGGGCTACTTTGATCTGTTTTGGTCTACTGGTCCGTTTTGGGCTACTCTTGTCCGTTTTGGGCTACTGTGGTCTGTTTTGGGCTACTTTGGTCCGTTTTGGGGTACCTTTCCCAGTTTTGGGCTACTTTTTCCCCTTTTCGGTGTACTGTGGTCCATTTTGGGCTACTTTGGACCATTTTGGGCTACTTTTCCCGTTTTTGGGCTACTTTTTCCTGTTTTGGGCGACAATCCCATTATGGGTGACTTTTTTATCCTTTGGAAAATTCGGCCCGTTTTTGTCTACTTTTTTCCGCTTTGGGCAACTCTGTCCTTTTTTGGGCTACTTTTCCCTGTTTGTGCAAATTTTTCCATTTTTTGTGACTTTTTTCTGTAGTGCGCAAATTCTTCCCGTTTTGTGCAACTTTGTCCCGTTTTGGATGACTTTTTTCTGTTTTGGGCAACTCTGTCCCGTTTTGGGCTACTTTTGTCTGTCACTTTTGAGCTTTTCAGGCCAAGTGAAGCATTTTGAGAGCATGTTGTAATTTAGACTGTTGCTTTCCAACAGAAGCACTAAGAAACAAGTTTTCAAGCCAGAAACGTGTGATTTGGGGAGTTCTACACTACCAGAGCAGTTTCATGTAGTTGGTCGGAAAACAGCAGAATGTCACTTTTCAGCTTTTCAGGCCGAGAGAAGCATTGTTATGACTGTATGCAAATAGGTGTGTGCCACAGCCCAGCGGTGATTGGTTCATTGGATCCGTGCTCGTTCCTGACTTGCTGCCGTCAAGGCCGTTCGTGTTTTTAAAGGACCAAGATGGCAGTCGCTGTGAGCTAGCAGGCAGACCTTACCTTCCTCCTCTCCCAACCGGGCACACACCTCGTTGTGTCATATTGTAGCGAAACAGCCTTTTGACCTTTTGTATGTTGCATAGTTGGGGTGGACTGCCATTTCTTTTGCTAATGCTTTTTTTCTCTAGTTTCCATCAGTAGTTGGTCGAAAAACAGCAGAATGTCACTTTTGAGCTTTTCAGGCAGAGAGAAGCATTTTGAGAGCGTGCTGTAATTTAGACTGTTGTTTTCCAACAGAAGCACTCACTCTCACTCCAAAACATAATTCTCTCTTTACTAGACAAGTAAGCTAGGCAAGCAATCATAAGAAGAATCGTTTTTGTGATTACTAATCATCTTGAAGAGATCTCATTGATATTACATGGAAAGCACCAAAAACACTGTCATTTAAATGTTCACAACATGGACAGTCAGCTAGGAAGAAGCCAAAGCAAGACCAGGAAGAAGATAAATAAAGACATTTCAATGGTGTAAGAAACTATATGCTTTAATACCTGACATGGCTGAAAAATCAAGTGTACCAACATTTCACACACAAGCAGTCTTTTTTTCAACATTTTTTTAATCATATGTTAAAGTTCAACCTGAGAAAAATAGCCCGAACATTGGGCAATACTGATCACAGCAGGACTTTGGTTAAATCTTCGCTTCATATGCTCCTTCTTTCTGCCACCACCACCCATCCTCTATGGCGCATATTTCAAATATTTGGACATATATTCTGCTACTTTGGTCGTTGTTTTATTAAATGAGCTGAAGACAGCATCTGTAGGGGGGGGAAACAGCAAATCAGTATTAGCAAATGCTAACCTTTCAATTACAACAAAATACTAACACACACAAAATTGCCTTATTTTACTGCATTATCTATCAAAGCATATTGTGCAAAAGGTGATGGGGCAGGGCTCTAGACTGCAACCACATATGCAACCTGTAGAGCATGATCTGTAGAGTCCTCCAACTAAAAATGATTTGCTTATGAGTTATTATTCTGCTTACTATATTAAATTATTTAAAACATTGTCACAAAGCTACTATGTTAAAGCAAACTCACCACAGATTGTCTTGTACAGAAGGCAACCTTCCCACTTCTTCCTCTGAGGCTCATTTTGGCCATCATTTTATTTGTCATAGTTCTGCCATGGTAAAACAGAATATTAGAATATGAAAATGTAGCAGAGAGTGAGTAAGTGGGTGTGTCAGTATATGTCAGGGAACATTTTTTTGTTAAGTAATCTATTTCCATGAATTTTCTCCAACTTATCCAAACTACTGGATCATGTTTGTGTTGTTCATATTACCTGGACCAATAATCTAATGCAAAAAAGAGACATGAAGTTACTTACACAGCCATTGACTTCTTAACAAGGTCTGCAACATCATTGCCTCCCAACCTCTTCAGATGTTTACTCTGAAAAGGAGCAACAAGAAATTAAAATTATAACCATAAAAAAGAGGACAGTAGAGTCCAGACCTCCACAAAACAGGCACATGAGGGGTTTGTAGCGGTCACCAAGGTGAAGAAACCTATAGTCATAATGAAACTTTGCCAGCACTTTACAAGATTAATTATTTAACCCTTTTGTTGTCTTTGTTTTTTTCATAGCACTTGTTGTCCTCCCGGGTACATTAGCTACTGCTAGCATAACATGCACACACACACACACGCACACACACACGCACACACACACACCTTAGTGGTGCAAGAAGCCGTAAAAGGCACTTCTTGCTGTAAAGACATTACCTGGATGAAAACATACTGTGTACTGTACACAGTCTGTCTCTGCTGCTGTCTCTGATCAAAATGTGAAATGCCCCATGAAGCTGTACTTATTACATCAGTCTGATTGTTTTTGTCTTGTACCCAATCAGGGAGGCATCATAATATCTCTACAAATATTTAGCTTTGAAATTCAGGGCTTAAAGGAAGAAAAGATTTGAGGCCTGAGAAGTTGTCCAGCAGGAAATGTGCACAATTAATTTAAAAGTGCTCTTTGCCTGAAATTAGGAATGGTGCCTGAGAACTTCATTAGCCCCATGTACGTTTAGAGTTGTGAAACCACATTTCACTAGCCTGATACTCAGAATGGGAGCAGAACTGGTAAGTTTTAACCCTCAGGTGGTATTGACCCCAATACCACCTGAGGGTTAAAACTTACCAGTTCTGCTCCCTCATTCTTGTCCTCCAGGCGATTCTCTAAAGCTTCGAGCTCCTCTTTAGTGTTTGCCAGCTTCACTTCATAACTTGTTCCAGCAGATGAGGGTGGCAACTTAAATTGTATACTTGATTTCGAGAAGGAGCTGAAGAACTCTCTTCTGGAATTCTAGCCAAGTAAGAAGTGGCCAATTATTATTTTTACACCACAAAATCATTGTTTTTCATTTGCCCAATAAAAACGCACTGCAAAACTCAAATCTTACCAAGAATATTTGTGATATTTCTAGTCAAAATATCTAATTTCTAGTCAAAATAAATCTCATACACTCAAAATATCAATTTTCATTTGTTTCACACAATTTTCACTTGGAATAAGTAGAAAAAAAATCTGCCAGTGGAGCTTTTTTTTTTTTTTTTTTTTTGGCTTGTAATAAAAAAAAGAAAAACTTTACAGTTTTACCATGTGCCCCATGTGAAAAAAAAACAGGATAGTTTGAAGAATCAGCAAAGTGTCATATTGAACTGCTGAATCTGATTCAACTGAAACTTTTGGGACAGCTTGGGACACTGGAAGACTCCTAATTATTTGTCAGCAAAAATAAGAGAATAACATTACTTTTTTCAGACATCGGGAAGTCTTCCTTCCTCAATTTGTTTGAGTGTGCATGCGTGAACATTGCCTCGGCTGCATTTGGGGGATCCCTTTCAGCTCTCATAGACTTTTCAGGAGGCTGCCTGAGGTTCCGGTCGATAGTCGTTCTTGGAGTGTCACTGATAATGATCATGTACACCCAAGACAGATACAGGTATCTTAAAGAGTTCCAGTATTTTTTTTCCCATATGCCAGAATATGTTCCTCACAACACCCTCACCTCTTACTGCTCCTTGTGGGTTCAGAAGCATTCTGCAGCCGTGAGAAGGACTCTGAGGAACTCCGCTTGAACCGACTCTTTCGGCTACAGCTAAATGATATGGTTAAAAATATATATAACTTAAAAAGGAAATTGCTATGACCGTTATTGCAAATTAGGTCTAATTCAAATTAGTGGGCATGATCATTTTGCATTGCAGTTTTTATAAAATATATATATCGTGACATTTGTTGAGGTCTGTGCCAAACATTTTCTTACATCTAGAAGACTTGTAGTTGTTGTTGTAGACTCTGCAGCTTTACAGTGCTTAATTTATACTGGCAATATTGCACCAGGGCTATATGTTAACTTTTTGAGCACATACCACTGGTGCTACAGAGGTTCCTAGTTTTGTAGCACAGGCCAGGCAAGTTGTATCACAGGTATAAAAATGCCCGTTATCACCCTCTAAAACAACAGTTCAACAGTAGTGCATTTCATCACTTAAACACACATGCAAGGGAAATTAACGCATACAATACAGACAAAAGATTCTGACGTGACGGGTTGTGTGATAGCCGACCGCTAAGTGGAGTCTGTCACCAGTGTTGTTGTTAACCTGCTGGGAGTGTTCATAAAAGAAGAGACAGGACGTAAAACAAGTTATTTCATACAGACGTGTCTCTGTGTGATTCTATACAAGTTTATACATTATTACAGGTGGCAGCCCTGACTGCCACAGGACACTATCACAGCAGACTACAACTACCAGGAGGGAGAGTGATGAGGGACCTGGATTCTCATTGAGTCAGAGTCCATGAATGCACGTAATTGTGCATTTTGTCGTCTCCATTTTTTGTGATACATCTGGGAGTGAAAAAAACCCAAAATAAATATTTTTAAGCCTAAATGTTTTATAAAGAAAATCATTCAATTTGAAAATAATAAAAACATTCATTTAAATGAGGTAGGCTGTGCCCATCATTTTTTTTTATAATACCTTCCACAACAGCCTGTATTTAAATTTCACAAGAATGTAAATGATGTTTTTTTTTTTTTTTTAGTTTTAAGGGTTACAGTAAGTTACTTTCAGATTCAAATAGATGGTTGGGTTAGGTTTGGGGACAGCTCACCGTTGAAGGAGACTTTCAGATCGTGTTCTTCCAAATCTCTGGAAAAGAGAGGCAGAAGAATGTGAAGTCTCAACCTTATTTTTAAAGTTTGTGGATGGAAAGTGTGCCAATGTGCCACGTTCGACCAACAGAGACATTGTAACAAAGGTTCCTGTTTCAATACACATCTGTGAAGTGTGCTGGGTGAGCTCGGGGCCTTCGCAGCCACATTCACCATCAGCAGGAGATTAGCCTTACCGCTCTGGCCTCATCACACATCAGCATTATGGTTGTCCTTGAAGGCCGGTTGGAACTGTAAGACTGTATAAATGTAACTACTTATTAACATATTGTTGAATAACTCTCTGCATTTGATTACTAATATTTATTTACCCACGCACAAATATTGTACATGTTTTTACAAAAAAATATAAAAACATGTGTAAATCCATTGCTGTGTTATTACAACATACCGTAAATACCGGTGTATAAAAACGCACCTTTTTTTTCATTGAAAAGTGATTTGAATCTTACACACCGGTGGATCCTATTCACCAGTAAGAGAGAGGTTGGATCTGGTTGATTATAGATATGTGAAAGGCTGTCCACGCGAATAATGATAACTATTTTAATAACTGTAGCTATAAAGATGATGTGAGCATCCACACTTATGCAGTGTCAGGCATGCTTTCCAGCTGTGTCAGCAGCTGAAAATAGACCCGTTACTGCTGTATGTTGGACAAAAAAATAAAAAATTTAACCAGACAGGTAGAAAAAGCATTTTCCCCACAACACCCCCCAAAAGCAGCAGTCATGCCAGCTCTTGTCGGCCACATAAAATGATGTGGCGGGCCGAATTCGGCCCATGGGCCTTGAGTTTGTCACATGTGCTTTAATGTTAACCACGTGTTCTTACCGTTATATATTTTGTAGCTGTTACTGTCAATGTCAACCACAGTCTGAACCGCCGGTCAAAACCAGTTTAGCCTGACCATGATGACACAGACCCACTTTGCGCATGCGCAAGCGGGTGTCGCCTATGTGTCTTTTTTTAACCTTTATTTAAATATTCAATTTACAAATTATGAGAAAACACTAACACATAACACAATACATGAGAGCTGTTTCAGAGATACAAAAACAAAAAGTCAATAATAGAATAAATGAATTTAGAGGTGTGACGGACAACATCTATACTCCAATCAAGCCCTTGAACTATGTTCCAAAACCACCCTGCTCCCAAAGTATAATGGGATATGTAGGTAGGGCTTTTAACTGGACTCAACTTAATTCAGAGTTGATCTTTCAACATTGTATCATTATTCATGGATCAACACTTTTTCAACAGTTCAATCAGCATTGATTGGATGTTGGAACAACGGTTTTTTTCAACTGATATATTTCAACAAAAATTTTAAAAGTCAACATGCTCTCAAAATGCTTCTCTCGGCCTGAAAAGCTCAGAAGTGACATTCTGCTGTTTTTGGACCAACTACTTATGTCAACTACATGAAACTGCTCTGGTAGTGTAGAATTCCCCAAATCAAACAAATCTGGCTTGAAAACTTGTTTCTGGCTTGAAAACTTGTTTCTGAGTGCTTCTGTTGGAAAGTAACAGCCTAAATGACAACATGCTCTCAAAATGCTTCTCTCGGGCCGAAAAGCTCAAAAGTGACATTCTGCTGTTTTCGGACCAATTACTGATGCCAACTACATGAAACTGCTCTGGTAGTGTAGAATTCCCCAAATCACACGTTTCTGGCTTGAAAACTTGTTTCTGAGTGCTTCTGTTGGAAAGTAACAGCCTAAATGACAACATGCTCTCAAAATGCTTCTCTCGGGCCGAAAAGCTCAAAAGTGACATTCTGCTGTTTTCGGACCAATTACTGATGCCAACTACATGAAACTGCTCTGCTAGTGTAGAATTCCCCAAATCACACGTTTCTGGCTTGAAAACTTGTTTCTGGCTTGAAAACTTGTTTCTGAGTGCTTCTGTTGGAAAGTAACAGCCTAAATGACAACATGCTCTCAAAATGCTTCTCTCGGGCCGAAAAGCTCAAAAGTGACATTCTGCTGTTTTCGGACCAATTACTGATGCCAACTACATGAAACTGCTCTGGTAGTGTAGAATTCCCCAAATCACACGTTTCTGGCTTGAAAACTTGTTTCTGGCTTGAAAACTTGTTTCTGAGTGCTTCTGTTGGAAAGTAACAGCCTAAATGACAACATGCTCTCAAAATGCTTCTCTCGGGCCGAAAAGCTCAAAAGTGACATTCTGCTGTTTTCGGACCAATTACTGATGCCAACTACATGAAACTGCTCTGCTAGTGTAGAATTCCCCAAATCACACGTCTGGCTTGAAAACTTGTTTCTGGCTTGAAAACTTGTTTCTGAGTGCTTCTGTTGGAAAGTAACAGCCTAAATGACAACATGCTCTCAAAATGCTTCTCTCGGGCCGAAAAGCTCAAAAGTGACATTCTGCTGTTTTCGGACCAATTACTGATGCCAACTACATGAAACTGCTCTGCTAGTGTAGAATTCCCCAAATCACACGTTTCTGGCTTGAAAACTTGTTTCTGGCTTGAAAACTTGTTTCTGAGTGCTTCTGTTGGAAAGTAACAGCCTAAATGACAACATGCTCTCAAAATGCTTCTCTCGGGCCGAAAAGCTCAAAAGTGACATTCTGCTGTTTTCGGACCAATTACTGATGCCAACTACATGAAACTGCTCTGCTAGTGTAGAATTCCCCAAATCACACGTTTCTGGCTTGAAAACTTGTTTCTGGCTTGAAAACTTGTTTCTGAGTGCTTCTGTTGGAAAGTAACAGCCTAAATGACAACATGCTCTCAAAATGCTTCTCTCGGGCCGAAAAGCTCAAAAGTGACATTCTGCTGTTTTCGGACCAATTACTGATGCCAACTACATGAAACTGCTCTGCTAGTGTAGAATTCCCCAAATCACACGTTTCTGGCTTGAAAACTTGTTTCTGGTGTTTCTGAGTGCTTCTGTTGGAAAGTAACAGCCTAAATGACAACATGCTCTCAAAATGCTTCTCTCGGGCCGAAAAGCTCAAAAGTGACATTCTGCTGTTTTCGGACCAATTACTGATGCCAACTACATGAAACTGCTCTGGTAGTGTAGAATTCCCCAAATCACACGTTTCTGGCTTGAAAACTTGTTTCTGGCTTGAAAACTTGTTTCTGAGTGCTTCTGTTGGAAAGTAACAGCCTAAATGACAACATGCTCTCAAAATGCTTCTCTCGGGCCGAAAAGCTCAAAAGTGACATTCTGCTGTTTTCGGACCAATTACTGATGCCAACTACATGAAACTGCTCTGGTAGTGTAGAATTCCCCAAATCACACGTTTCTGGCTTGAAAACTTGTTTCTGGCTTGAAAACTTGTTTCTGAGTGCTTCTGTTGGAAAGTAACAGCCTAAATGACAACATGCTCTCAAAATGCTTCTCTCGGGCCGAAAAGCTCAAAAGTGACATTCTGCTGTTTTCGGACCAATTACTGATGCCAACTACATGAAACTGCTCTGGTAGTGTAGAATTCCCCAAATCACACGTTTCTGGCTTGAAAACTTGTTTCTGGCTTGAAAACTTGTTTCTGAGTGCTTCTGTTGGAAAGTAACAGCCTAAATGACAACATGCTCTCAAAATGCTTCTCTCGGGCCGAAAAGCTCAAAAGTGACATTCTGCTGTTTTCGGACCAATTACTGATGCCAACTACATGAAACTGCTCTGGTAGTGTAGAATTCCCCAAATCACACGTCTGGCTTGAAAACTTGTTTCTGGCTTGAAAACTTGTTTCTGAGTGCTTCTGTTGGAAAGTAACAGCCTAAATGACAACATGCTCTCAAAATGCTTCTCTCGGGCCGAAAAGCTCAAAAGTGACATTCTGCTGTTTTCGGACCAATTACTGATGCCAACTACATGAAACTGCTCTGGTAGTGTAGAATTCCCCAAATCACACGTTTCTGGCTTGAAAACTTGTTTCTGGCTTGAAAACTTGTTTCTGAGTGCTTCTGTTGGAAAGTAACAGCCTAAATGACAACATGCTCTCAAAATGCTTCTCTCGGGCCGAAAAGCTCAAAAGTGACATTCTGCTGTTTTCGGACCAATTACTGATGCCAACTACATGAAACTGCTCTGGTAGTGTAGAATTCCCCAAATCACACGTTTCTGGCTTGAAAACTTGTTTCTGGCTTGAAAACTTGTTTCTGAGTGCTTCTGTTGGAAAGTAACAGCCTAAATGACAACATGCTCTCAAAATGCTTCTCTCGGGCCGAAAAGCTCAAAAGTGACATTCTGCTGTTTTCGGACCAATTACTGATGCCAACTACATGAAACTGCTCTGGTAGTGTAGAATTCCCCAAATCACACGTTTCTGGCTTGAAAACTTGTTTCTGGCTTGAAAACTTGTTTCTGAGTGCTTCTGTTGGAAAGTAACAGCCTAAATGACAACATGCTCTCAAAATGCTTCTCTCGGGCCGAAAAGCTCAAAAGTGACATTCTGCTGTTTTCGGACCAATTACTGATGCCAACTACATGAAACTGCTCTGGTAGTGTAGAATTCCCCAAATCACACGTTTCTGGCTTGAAAACTTGTTTCTGGCTTGAAAACTGTTTCTGAGTGCTTCTGTTGGAAAGTAACAGCCTAAATGACAACATGCTCTCAAAATGCTTCTCTCGGGCCGAAAAGCTCAAAAGTGACATTCTGCTGTTTTCGGACCAATTACTGATGCCAACTACATGAAACTGCTCTGGTAGTGTAGAATTCCCCAAATCACACGTTTCTGGCTTGAAAACTTGTTTCTGGCTTGAAAACTTGTTTCTGAGTGCTTCTGTTGGAAAGTAACAGCCTAAATGACAACATGCTCTCAAAATGCTTCTCTCGGGCCGAAAAGCTCAAAAGTGACATTCTGCTGTTTTCGGACCAATTACTGATGCCAACTACATGAAACTGCTCTGGTAGTGTAGAATTCCCCAAATCACACGTTTCTGGCTTGAAAACTTGTTTCTGAGTGCTTCTGTTGGAAAGTAACAGCCTAAATGACAACATGCTCTCAAAATGCTTCTCTCGGGCCGAAAAGCTCAAAAGTGACATTCTGCTGTTTTCGGACCAATTACTGATGCCAACTACATGAAACTGCTCTGCTAGTGTAGAATTCCCCAAATCACACGTTTCTGGCTTGAAAACTTGTTTCTGAGTGCTTCTGTTGGAAAGTAACAGCCTAAATGACAACATGCTCTCAAAATGCTTCTCTCGGGCCGAAAAGCTCAAAAGTGACATTCTGCTGTTTTCGGACCAATTACTGATGCCAACTACATGAAACTGCTCTGGTAGTGTAGAATTCCCCAAATCACACGTCTGGCTTGAAAACTTGTTTCTGGCTTGAAAACTTGTTTCTGAGTGCTTCTGTTGGAAAGTAACAGCCTAAATGACAACATGCTCTCAAAATGCTTCTCTCGGGCCGAAAAGCTCAAAAGTGACATTCTGCTGTTTTCGGACCAATTACTGATGCCAACTACATGAAACTGCTCTGGTAGTGTAGAATTCCCAAATCACACATATCTGGCTTGAAAACTTGTTTCTGAGTGCTTCTGTTGGAAAGTAACAGCCTAAATGACAACATGCTCTCAAAATGCTTCTCTCGGGCCGAAAAGCTCAAAAGTGACATTCTGCTGTTTTCGGACCAATTACTGATGCCAACTACATGAAACTGCTCTGGTAGTGTAGAATTCCCCAAATCACACGTTTCTGGCTTGAAAACTTGTTTCTGAGTGCTTCTGTTGGAAAGTAACAGCCTAAATGACAACATGCTCTCAAAATGCTTCTCTCGGGCCGAAAAGCTCAAAAGTGACATTCTGCTGTTTTCGGACCAATTACTGATGCCAACTACATGAAACTGCTCTGGTAGTGTAGAATTCCCCAAATCACACAAATCTGGCTTGAAAACTTGTTTCTGGCTTGAAAACTTGTTTCTGAGTGCTTCTGTTGGAAAGTAACAGCCTAAATGACAACATGCTCTCAAAATGCTTCTCTCGGGCCGAAAAGCTCAAAAGTGACATTCTGCTGTTTTCGGACCAATTACTGATGCCAACTACATGAAACTGCTCTGGTAGTGTAGAATTCCCCAAATCACACGTTTCTGGCTTGAAAACTTGTTTCTGAGTGCTTCTGTTGGAAAGTAACAGCCTAAATGACAACATGCTCTCAAAATGCTTCTCTCGGGCCGAAAAGCTCAAAAGTGACATTCTGCTGTTTTCGGACCAATTACTGATGCCAACTACATGAAACTGCTCTGGTAGTGTAGAATTCCCCAAATCACACGTTTCTGGCTTGAAAACTTGTTTCTGAGTGCTTCTGTTGGAAAGTAACAGCCTAAATGACAACATGCTCTCAAAATGCTTCTCTCGGGCCGAAAAGCTCAAAAGTGACATTCTGCTGTTTTCGGACCAATTACTGATGCCAACTACATGAAACTGCTCTGGTAGTGTAGAATTCCCCAAATCACACGTGGCTTGAAAACTTGTTTCTGGCTTGAAAACTTGTTTCTGAGTGCTTCTGTTGGAAAGTAACAGCCTAAATGACAACATGCTCTCAAAATGCTTCTCTCGGGCCGAAAAGCTCAAAAGTGACATTCTGCTGTTTTCGGACCAATTACTGATGCCAACTACATGAAACTGCTCTGGTAGTGTAGAATTCCCCAAATCACACAAATCTGGCTTGAAAACTTGTTTCTGAGTGCTTCTGTTGGAAAGTAACAGCCTAAATGACAACATGCTCTCAAAATGCTTCTCTCGGGCCGAAAAGCTCAAAAGTGACATTCTGCTGTTTTCGGACCAATTACTGATGCCAACTACATGAAACTGCTCTGGTAGTGTAGAATTCCCCAAATCACACGTTTCTGGCTTGAAAACTTGTTTCTGAGTGCTTCTGTTGGAAAGTAACAGCCTAAATGACAACATGCTCTCAAAATGCTTCTCTCGGGCCGAAAAGCTCAAAAGTGACATTCTGCTGTTTTCGGACAATTACTGATGCCAACTACATGAAACTGCTCTGGTAGTGTAGAATTCCCCAAATCACACGTTTCTGGCTTGAAAACTTGTTTCTGAGTGCTTCTGTTGGAAAGTAACAGCCTAAATGACAACATGCTCTCAAAATGCTTCTCTCGGGCCGAAAAGCTCAAAAGTGACATTCTGCTGTTTTCGGACCAATTACTGATGCCAACTACATGAAACTGCTCTGGTAGTGTAGAATTCCCCAAATCACACGTTTCTGGCTTGAAAACTTGTTTCTGAGTGCTTCTGTTGGAAAGTAACAGCCTAAATGACAACATGCTCTCAAAATGCTTCTCTCGGGCCGAAAAGCTCAAAAGTGACATTCTGCTGTTTTCGGACCAATTACTGATGCCAACTACATGAAACTGCTCTGGTAGTGTAGAATTCCCCAAATCACACAAATCTGGCTTGAAAACTTGTTTCTGGCTTGAAAACTTGTTTCTGAGTGCTTCTGTTGGAAAGTAACAGCCTAAATGACAACATGCTCTCAAAATGCTTCTCTCGGGCCGAAAAGCTCAAAAGTGACATTCTGCTGTTTTCGGACCAATTACTGATGCCAACTACATGAAACTGCTCTGGTAGTGTAGAATTCCCCAAATCACACAAATCTGGCTTGAAAACTTGTTTCTGGCTTGAAAACTTGTTTCTGAGTGCTTCTGTTGGAAAGTAACAGCCTAAATGACAACATGCTCTCAAAATGCTTCTCTCGGGCCGAAAAGCTCAAAAGTGACATTCTGCTGTTTTCGGACCAATTACTGATGCCAACTACATGAAACTGCTCTGGTAGTGTAGAATTCCCCAAATCACACGTTCTGGCTTGAAAACTTGTTTCTGAGTGCTTCTGTTGGAAAGTAACAGCCTAAATGACAACATGCTCTCAAAATGCTTCTCTCGGGCCGAAAAGCTCAAAAGTGACATTCTGCTGTTTTCGGACCAATTACTGATGCCAACTACATGAAACTGCTCTGGTAGTGTAGAATTCCCAAATCACACATTCTGGCTTGAAAACTTGTTTCTGATGCTTCTGTTGGAAAGTAACAGCCTAAATGACAACATGCTCTCAAAATGCTTCTCTCGGGCCGAAAAGCTCAAAAGTGACATTCTGCTGTTTTCGGACCAATTACTGATGCCAACTACATGAAACTGCTCTGGTAGTGTAGAATTCCCCAAATCACACAAATCTGGCTTGAAAACTTGTTTCTGGCTTGAAAACTTGTTTCTGAGTGCTTCTGTTGGAAAGTAACAGCCTAAATGACAACATGCTCTCAAAATGCTTCTCTCGGGCCGAAAAGCTCAAAAGTGACATTCTGCTGTTTTCGGACCAATTACTGATGCCAACTACATGAAACTGCTCTGGTAGTGTAGAATTCCCCAAATCACACAAATCTGGCTTGAAAACTTGTTTCTGGCTTGAAAAGTTTCTGAGTGCTTCTGTTGGAAAGTAACAGCCTAAATGACAACATGCTCTCAAAATGCTTCTCTCGGGCCGAAAAGCTCAAAAGTGACATTCTGCTGTTTTCGGACCAATTACTGATGCCAACTACATGAAACTGCTCTGGTAGTGTAGAATTCCCCAAATCACACAATCTGGCTTGAAAACTTGTTTCTGGCTTGAAAACTGTTTCTGAGTGCTTCTGTTGGAAAGTAACAGCCTAAATGACAACATGCTCTCAAAATGCTTCTCTCGGGCCGAAAAGCTCAAAAGTGACATTCTGCTGTTTTCGGACCAATTACTGATGCCAACTACATGAAACTGCTCTGGTAGTGTAGAATTCCCCAAATCACACGTTTCTGGCTTGAAAACTTGTTTCTGGCTTGAAAACTTGTTTCTGAGTGCTTCTGTTGGAAAGTAACAGCCTAAATGACAACATGCTCTCAAAATGCTTCTCTCGGGCCGAAAAGCTCAAAAGTGACATTCTGCTGTTTTCGGACCAATTACTGATGCCAACTACATGAAACTGCTCTGGTAGTGTAGAATTCCCCAAATCACACGTTTCTGGCTTGAAAACTTGTTTCTGGCTTGAAAACTTGTTTCTGAGTGCTTCTGTTGGAAAGTAACAGCCTAAATGACAACATGCTCTCAAAATGCTTCTCTCGGGCCGAAAAGCTCAAAAGTGACATTCTGCTGTTTTCGGACCAATTACTGATGCCAACTACATGAAACTGCTCTGGTAGTGTAGAATTCCCCAAATCACACAAATCTGGCTTGAAAACTTGTTTCTGGCTTGAAAACTTGTTTCTGAGTGCTTCTGTTGGAAAGTAACAGCCTAAATGACAACATGCTCTCAAAATGCTTCTCTCGGGCCGAAAAGCTCAAAAGTGACATTCTGCTGTTTTCGGACCAATTACTGATGCCAACTACATGAAACTGCTCTGGTAGTGTAGAATTCCCCAAATCACACTCTGGCTTGAAAACTTGTTTCTGGCTTGAAAACTTGTTTCTGAGTGCTTCTGTTGGAAAGTAACAGCCTAAATGACAACATGCTCTCAAAATGCTTCTCTCGGGCCGAAAAGCTCAAAAGTGACATTCTGCTGTTTTCGGACCAATTACTGATGCCAACTACATGAAACTGCTCTGGTAGTGTAGAATTCCCCAAATCACACGTTTCTGGCTTGAAAACTTGTTTCTGGCTTGAAAACTTGTTTCTGAGTGCTTCTGTTGGAAAGTAACAGCCTAAATGACAACATGCTCTCAAAATGCTTCTCTCGGGCCGAAAAGCTCAAAAGTGACATTCTGCTGTTTTCGGACCAATTACTGATGCCAACTACATGAAACTGCTCTGGTAGTGTAGAATTCCCCAAATCACACGTTTCTGGCTTGAAAACTTGTTTCTGGCTTGAAAACTTGTTTCTGAGTGCTTCTGTTGGAAAGTAACAGCCTAAATGACAACATGCTCTCAAAATGCTTCTCTCGGGCCGAAAAGCTCAAAAGTGACATTCTGCTGTTTTCGGACCAATTACTGATGCCAACTACATGAAACTGCTCTGGTAGTGTAGAATTCCCCAAATCACACGTTTCTGGCTTGAAAACTTGTTTCTGGCTTGAAAACTTGTTTCTGAGTGCTTCTGTTGGAAAGTAACAGCCTAAATGACAACATGCTCTCAAAATGCTTCTCTCGGGCCGAAAAGCTCAAAAGTGACATTCTGCTGTTTTCGGACCAATTACTGATGCCAACTACATGAAACTGCTCTGGTAGTGTAGAATTCCCCAAATCACACGTTTCTGGCTTGAAAACTTGTTTCTGGCTTGAAAACTTGTTTCTGAGTGCTTCTGTTGGAAAGTAACAGCCTAAATGACAACATGCTCTCAAAATGCTTCTCTCGGGCCGAAAAGCTCAAAAGTGACATTCTGCTGTTTTCGGACCAATTACTGATGCCAACTACATGAAACTGCTCTGGTAGTGTAGAATTCCCCAAATCACACGTTTCTGGCTTGAAAACTTGTTTCTGGCTTGAAAACTTGTTTCTGAGTGCTTCTGTTGGAAAGTAACAGCCTAAATGACAACATGCTCTCAAAATGCTTCTCTCGGGCCGAAAAGCTCAAAAGTGACATTCTGCTGTTTTCGGACCAATTACTGATGCCAACTACATGAAACTGCTCTGGTAGTGTAGAATTCCCCAAATCACACGTTTCTGGCTTGAAAACTTGTTTCTGGCTTGAAAACTTTTTCTGAGTGCTTCTGTTGGAAAGTAACAGCCTAAATGACAACATGCTCTCAAAATGCTTCTCTCGGGCCGAAAAGCTCAAAAGTGACATTCTGCTGTTTTCGGACCAATTACTGATGCCAACTACATGAAACTGCTCTGGTAGTGTAGAATTCCCCAAATCACACGTTTCTGGCTTGAAAACTTGTTTCTGGCTTGAAAACTTGTTTCTGAGTGCTTCTGTTGGAAAGTAACAGCCTAAATGACAACATGCTCTCAAAATGCTTCTCTCGGGCCGAAAAGCTCAAAAGTGACATTCTGCTGTTTTCGGACCAATTACTGATGCCAACTACATGAAACTGCTCTGGTAGTGTAGAATTCCCCAAATCACACGTAAATCTGGCTTGAAAACTTGTTTCTGAGTGCTTCTGTTGGAAAGTAACAGCCTAAATGACAACATGCTCTCAAAATGCTTCTCTCGGGCCGAAAAGCTCAAAAGTGACATTCTGCTGTTTTCGGACCAATTACTGATGCCAACTACATGAAACTGCTCTGGTAGTGTAGAATTCCCCAAATCACACGTTTCTGGCTTGAAAACTTGTTTCTGAGTGCTTCTGTTGGAAAGTAACAGCCTAAATGACAACATGCTCTCAAAATGCTTCTCTCGGGCCGAAAAGCTCAAAAGTGACATTCTGCTGTTTTCGGACCAATTACTGATGCCAACTACATGAAACTGCTCTGGTAGTGTAGAATTCCCCAAATCACACGTTTCTGGGCTTGAAAACTTGTTTCTGAGTGCTTCTGTTGGAAAGTAACAGCCTAAATGACAACATGCTCTCAAAATGCTTCTCTCGGGCCGAAAAGCTCAAAAGTGACATTCTGCTGTTTTCGGACCAATTACTGATGCCAACTACATGAAACTGCTCTGGTAGTGTAGAATTCCCCAAATCACACGTTTCTGGCTTGAAAACTTGTTTCTGAGTGCTTCTGTTGGAAAGTAACAGCCTAAATGACAACATGCTCTCAAAATGCTTCTCTCGGGCCGAAAAGCTCAAAAGTGACATTCTGCTGTTTTCGGACCAATTACTGATGCCAACTACATGAAACTGCTCTGGTAGTGTAGAATTCCCCAAATCACACTGGCTTGAAAACTTGTTTCTGGCTTGAAAACTTGTTTCTGAGTGCTTCTGTTGGAAAGTAACAGCCTAAATGACAACATGCTCTCAAAATGCTTCTCTCGGGCCGAAAAGCTCAAAAGTGACATTCTGCTGTTTTCGGACCAATTACTGATGCCAACTACATGAAACTGCTCTGCTAGTGTAGAATTCCCCAAATCACACAATCTGGCTTGAAAACTTGTTTCTGGCTTGAAAACTTGTTTCTGAGTGCTTCTGTTGGAAAGTAACAGCCTAAATGACAACATGCTCTCAAAATGCTTCTCTCGGGCCGAAAAGCTCAAAAGTGACATTCTGCTGTTTTCGGACCAATTACTGATGCCAACTACATGAAACTGCTCTGGTAGTGTAGAATTCCCCAAATCACACAATCTGGCTTGAAAACTTGTTTCTGAGTGCTTCTGTTGGAAAGTAACAGCCTAAATGACAACATGCTCTCAAAATGCTTCTCTCGGGCCGAAAAGCTCAAAAGTGACATTCTGCTGTTTTCGGACCAATTACTGATGCCAACTACATGAAACTGCTCTGGTAGTGTAGAATTCCCCAAATCACACATATCTGGCTTGAAAACTTGTTTCTGAGTGCTTCTGTTGGAAAGTAACAGCCTAAATGACAACATGCTCTCAAAATGCTTCTCTCGGGCCGAAAAGCTCAAAAGTGACATTCTGCTGTTTTCGGACCAATTACTGATGCCAACTACATGAAACTGCTCTGGTAGTGTAGAATTCCCCAAATCACACAATCTGGCTTGAAAACTTGTTTCTGGCTTGAAAACTTGTTTCTGAGTGCTTCTGTTGGAAAGTAACAGCCTAAATGACAACATGCTCTCAAAATGCTTCTCTCGGGCCGAAAAGCTCAAAAGTGACATTCTGCTGTTTTCGGACCAATTACTGATGCCAACTACATGAAACTGCTCTGGTAGTGTAGAATTCCCCAAATCACACAACTGGCTTGAAAACTTGTTTCTGGCTTGAAAACTTGTTTCTGAGTGCTTCTGTTGGAAAGTAACAGCCTAAATGACAACATGCTCTCAAAATGCTTCTCTCGGGCCGAAAAGCTCAAAAGTGACATTCTGCTGTTTTCGGACCAATTACTGATGCCAACTACATGAAACTGCTCTGCTAGTGTAGAATTCCCCAAATCACACATCTGGCTTGAAAACTTGTTTCTGGCTTGAAAACTTGTTTCTGAGTGCTTCTGTTGGAAAGTAACAGCCTAAATGACAACATGCTCTCAAAATGCTTCTCTCGGGCCGAAAAGCTCAAAAGTGACATTCTGCTGTTTTCGGACCAATTACTGATGCCAACTACATGAAACTGCTCTGGTAGTGTAGAATTCCCCAAATCACACAAATCTGGCTTGAAAACTTGTTTCTGGCTTGAAAACGTTTCTGAGTGCTTCTGTTGGAAAGTAACAGCCTAAATGACAACATGCTCTCAAAATGCTTCTCTCGGGCCGAAAAGCTCAAAAGTGACATTCTGCTGTTTTCGGACCAATTACTGATGCCAACTACATGAA
Organism: Epinephelus cyanopodus; assembly: GCA_026686955.1. Classification (NCBI taxonomy): domain Eukaryota; kingdom Metazoa; phylum Chordata; class Actinopteri; order Perciformes; family Serranidae; genus Epinephelus; species Epinephelus cyanopodus. The sequence goes on from JAMWDX010000045.1 coordinate 33,232, forward strand.
ACTGCTCTGGTAGTGTAGAATTCCCCAAATCACACGTTTCTGGCTTGAAAACTTGTTTCTGGCTTGAAAACTTGTTTCTGAGTGCTTCTGTTGGAAAGTAACAGCCTAAATGACAACATGCTCTCAAAATGCTTCTCTCGGGCCGAAAAGCTCAAAAGTGACATTCTGCTGTTTTCGGACCAATTACTGATGCCAACTACATGAAACTGCTCTGGTAGTGTAGAATTCCCCAAATCACACAAATCTGGCTTGAAAACTTGTTTCTGGCTTGAAAACTTGTTTCTGAGTGCTTCTGTTGGAAAGTAACAGCCTAAATGACAACATGCTCTCAAAATGCTTCTCTCGGGCCGAAAAGCTCAAAAGTGACATTCTGCTGTTTTCGGACCAATTACTGATGCCAACTACATGAAACTGCTCTGGTAGTGTAGAATTCCCCAAATCACACATTCTGGCTTGAAAACTTGTTTCTGAGTGCTTCTGTTGGAAAGTAACAGCCTAAATGACAACATGCTCTCAAAATGCTTCTCTCGGGCCGAAAAGCTCAAAAGTGACATTCTGCTGTTTTCGGACCAATTACTGATGCCAACTACATGAAACTGCTCTGGTAGTGTAGAATTCCCCAAATCACACGTTTCTGGCTTGAAAACTTGTTTCTGAGTGCTTCTGTTGGAAAGTAACAGCCTAAATGACAACATGCTCTCAAAATGCTTCTCTCGGGCCGAAAAGCTCAAAAGTGACATTCTGCTGTTTTCGGACCAATTACTGATGCCAACTACATGAAACTGCTCTGGTAGTGTAGAATTCCCCAAATCACACGTTTCTGGCTTGAAAACTTGTTTCTGAGTGCTTCTGTTGGAAAGTAACAGCCTAAATGACAACATGCTCTCAAAATGCTTCTCTCGGGCCGAAAAGCTCAAAAGTGACATTCTGCTGTTTTCGGACCAATTACTGATGCCAACTACATGAAACTGCTCTGGTAGTGTAGAATTCCCCAAATCACACGTTTCTGGCTTGAAAACTTGTTTCTGAGTGCTTCTGTTGGAAAGTAACAGCCTAAATGACAACATGCTCTCAAAATGCTTCTCTCGGGCCGAAAAGCTCAAAAGTGACATTCTGCTGTTTTCGGACCAATTACTGATGCCAACTACATGAAACTGCTCTGGTAGTGTAGAATTCCCCAAATCACACAAATCTGGCTTGAAAACTTGTTTCTGGCTTGAAAACTTGTTTCTGAGTGCTTCTGTTGGAAAGTAACAGCCTAAATGACAACATGCTCTCAAAATGCTTCTCTCGGGCCGAAAAGCTCAAAAGTGACATTCTGCTGTTTTCGGACCAATTACTGATGCCAACTACATGAAACTGCTCTGGTAGTGTAGAATTCCCCAAATCACACAAATCTGGCTTGAAAACTTGTTTCTGGCTTGAAAACTTGTTTCTGAGTGCTTCTGTTGGAAAGTAACAGCCTAAATGACAACATGCTCTCAAAATGCTTCTCTCGGGCCGAAAAGCTCAAAAGTGACATTCTGCTGTTTTCGGACCAATTACTGATGCCAACTACATGAAACTGCTCTGGTAGTGTAGAATTCCCAAATCAACAAATCTGGCTTGAAAACTTGTTTCTGGCTTGAAAACTTGTTTCTGAGTGCTTCTGTTGGAAAGTAACAGCCTAAATGACAACATGCTCTCAAAATGCTTCTCTCGGGCCGAAAAGCTCAAAAGTGACATTCTGCTGTTTTCGGACCAATTACTGATGCCAACTACATGAAACTGCTCTGGTAGTGTAGAATTCCCCAAATCACACTGTTGAAAACTTGTTTCTGGCTTGAAAACTTGTTTCTGAGTGCTTCTGTTGGAAAGTAACAGCCTAAATGACAACATGCTCTCAAAATGCTTCTCTCGGGCCGAAAAGCTCAAAAGTGACATTCTGCTGGTTTTGGACCAATTACTGATGCCAACTACATGAAACTGCTCTGGTAGTGTAGAATTCCCCAAATCACACGTCTGGCTTGAAAACTTGTTTCTGGCTTGAAAACTTGTTTCTGAGTGCTTCTGTTGGAAAGTAACAGCCTAAATGACAACATGCTCTCAAAATGCTTCTCTCGGGCCGAAAAGCTCAAAAGTGACATTCTGCTGTTTTCGGACCAATTACTGATGCCAACTACATGAAACTGCTCTGGTAGTGTAGAATTCCCCAAATCACACGTTTCTGGCTTGAAAACTTGTTTCTGGCTTGAAAACTTGTTTCTGAGTGCTTCTGTTGGAAAGTAACAGCCTAAATGACAACATGCTCTCAAAATGCTTCTCTCGGGCCGAAAAGCTCAAAAGTGACATTCTGCTGTTTTCGGACCAATTACTGATGCCAACTACATGAAACTGCTCTGGTAGTGTAGAATTCCCCAAATCACACTCTGGCTTGAAAACTTGTTTCTGGCTTGAAAACTTGTTTCTGAGTGCTTCTGTTGGAAAGTAACAGCCTAAATGACAACATGCTCTCAAAATGCTTCTCTCGGGCCGAAAAGCTCAAAAGTGACATTCTGCTGTTTTCGGACCAATTACTGATGCCAACTACATGAAACTGCTCTGGTAGTGTAGAATTCCCCAAATCACACGTTTCTGGCTTGAAAACTTGTTTCTGGCTTGAAAACTTGTTTCTGAGTGCTTCTGTTGGAAAGTAACAGCCTAAATGACAACATGCTCTCAAAATGCTTCTCTCGGGCCGAAAAGCTCAAAAGTGACATTCTGCTGTTTTCGGACCAATTACTGATGCCAACTACATGAAACTGCTCTGGTAGTGTAGAATTCCCCAAATCACACGTTTCTGGCTTGAAAACTTGTTTCTGGCTTGAAAACTTGTTTCTGAGTGCTTCTGTTGGAAAGTAACAGCCTAAATGACAACATGCTCTCAAAATGCTTCTCTCGGGCCGAAAAGCTCAAAAGTGACATTCTGCTGTTTTCGGACCAATTACTGATGCCAAACTACATGAAACTGCTCTGCTAGTGTAGAATTCCCCAAATCACACGTTTCTGGCTTGAAAACTTGTTTCTGGCTTGAAAACTTGTTTCTGAGTGCTTCTGTTGGAAAGTAACAGCCTAAATGACAACATGCTCTCAAAATGCTTCTCTCGGGCCGAAAAGCTCAAAAGTGACATTCTGCTGTTTTCGGACCAATTACTGATGCCAACTACATGAAACTGCTCTGGTAGTGTAGAATTCCCCAAATCACACGTCTGGCTTGAAAACTTGTTTCTGGCTTGAAAACTTGTTTCTGAGTGCTTCTGTTGGAAAGTAACAGCCTAAATGACAACATGCTCTCAAAATGCTTCTCTCGGGCCGAAAAGCTCAAAAGTGACATTCTGCTGTTTTCGGACCAATTACTGATGCCAACTACATGAAACTGCTCTGGTAGTGTAGAATTCCCCAAATCACACGTTTCTGGCTTGAAAACTTGTTTCTGGCTTGAAAACTTGTTTCTGAGTGCTTCTGTTGGAAAGTAACAGCCTAAATGACAACATGCTCTCAAAATGCTTCTCTCGGGCCGAAAAGCTCAAAAGTGACATTCTGCTGTTTTCGGACCAATTACTGATGCCAACTACATGAAACTGCTCTGGTAGTGTAGAATTCCCCAAATCACACACTGGCTTGAAAACTTGTTTCTGAGTGCTTCTGTTGGAAAGTAACAGCCTAAATGACAACATGCTCTCAAAATGCTTCTCTCGGGCCGAAAAGCTCAAAAGTGACATTCTGCTGTTTTCGGACCAATTACTGATGCCAACTACATGAAACTGCTGCTGGTAGTGTAGAATTCCCCAAATCACACGTTTCTGGCTTGAAAACTTGTTTCTGGCTTGAAAACTTGTTTCTGAGTGCTTCTGTTGGAAAGTAACAGCCTAAATGACAACATGCTCTCAAAATGCTTCTCTCGGGCCGAAAAGCTCAAAAGTGACATTCTGCTGTTTTCGGACCAATTACTGATGCCAACTACATGAAACTGCTCTGGTAGTGTAGAATTCCCCAAATCACACGTTTCTGGCTTGAAAACTTGTTTCTGGCTTGAAAACTTGTTTCTGAGTGCTTCTGTTGGAAAGTAACAGCCTAAATGACAACATGCTCTCAAAATGCTTCTCTCGGGCCGAAAAGCTCAAAAGTGACATTCTGCTGTTTTCGGACCAATTACTGATGCCAACTACATGAAACTGCTCTGGTAGTGTAGAATTCCCCAAATCACACTCTGGCTTGAAAACTTGTTTCTGTTGAAAACTTGTTTCTGGCTCTTCTGTTGGAAAGTAACAGCCTAAATGACAACATGCTCTCAAAATGCTTCTCTCGGGCCGAAAAGCTCAAAAGTGACATTCTGCTGTTTTCGGACCAATTACTGATGCCAACTACATGAAACTGCTCTGGTAGTGTAGAATTCCCCAAATCACACTGGCTTGAAAACTTGTTTCTGGCTTGAAAACTTGTTTCTGAGTGCTTCTGTTGGAAAGTAACAGCCTAAATGACAACATGCTCTCAAAATGCTTCTCTCGGGCCGAAAAGCTCAAAAGTGACATTCTGCTGTTTTCGGACCAATTACTGATGCCAACTACATGAAACTGCTCTGGTAGTGTAGAATTCCCCAAATCAAACAAATCTGGATTGAAAACTTGTTTCTGGCTTGAAAACTTGTTTCTGAGTGCTTCTGTTGGAAAGTAACAGCCTAAATGACAACATGCTCTCAAAATGCTTCTCTCGGGCCGAAAAGCTCAAAAGTGACATTCTGCTGTTTTCGGACCAATTACTGATGCCAACTACATGAAACTGCTCTGGTAGTGTAGAATTCCCCAAATCACACAAATCTGGCTTGAAAACTTGTTTCTGGCTTGAAAACTTGTTTCTGAGTGCTTCTGTTGGAAAGTAACAGCCTAAATGACAACATGCTCTCAAAATGCTTCTCTCGGGCCGAAAAGCTCAAAAGTGACATTCTGCTGTTTTCGGACCAATTACTGATGCCAACTACATGAAACTGCTCTGGTAGTGTAGAATTCCCCAAATCACACGTTTCTGGCTTGAAAACTTGTTTCTGGCTTGAAAACTTGTTTCTGAGTGCTTCTGTTGGAAAGTAACAGCCTAAATGACAACATGCTCTCAAAATGCTTCTCTCGGGCCGAAAAGCTCAAAAGTGACATTCTGCTGTTTTCGGACCAATTACTGATGCCAACTACATGAAACTGCTCTGGTAGTGTAGAATTCCCCAAATCACACAAATCTGGCTTGAAAACTTGTTTCTGGCTTGAAAACTTGTTTCTGAGTGCTTCTGTTGGAAAGTAACAGCCTAAATGACAACATGCTCTCAAAATGCTTCTCTCGGGCCGAAAAGCTCAAAAGTGACATTCTGCTGTTTTCGGACCAATTACTGATGCCAACTACATGAAACTGCTCTGGTAGTGTAGAATTCCCCAAATCACACGTTTCTGGCTTGAAAACTTGTTTCTGGCTTGAAAACTTGTTTCTGAGTGCTTCTGTTGGAAAGTAACAGCCTAAATGACAACATGCTCTCAAAATGCTTCTCTCGGGCCGAAAAGCTCAAAAGTGACATTCTGCTGTTTTCGGACCAATTACTGATGCCAACTACATGAAACTGCTCTGGTAGTGTAGAATTCCCCAAATCACACGTTTCTGGCTTGAAAACTTGTTTCTGGCTTGAAAACTTGTTTCTGAGTGCTTCTGTTGGAAAGTAACAGCCTAAATGACAACATGCTCTCAAAATGCTTCTCTCGGGCCGAAAAGCTCAAAAGTGACATTCTGCTGTTTTCGGACCAATTACTGATGCCAACTACATGAAACTGCTCTGGTAGTGTAGAATTCCCCAAATCACACGTTTCTGGCTTGAAAACTTGTTTCTGGCTTGAAAACTTGTTTCTGAGTGCTTCTGTTGGAAAGTAACAGCCTAAATGACAACATGCTCTCAAAATGCTTCTCTCGGGCCGAAAAGCTCAAAAGTGACATTCTGCTGTTTTCGGACCAATTACTGATGCCAACTACATGAAACTGCTCTGGTAGTGTAGAATTCCCCAAATCACACAAATGGCTTGAAAACTTGTTTCTGGCTTGAAAACTTGTTTCTGAGTGCTTCTGTTGGAAAGTAACAGCCTAAATGACAACATGCTCTCAAAATGCTTCTCTCGGGCCGAAAAGCTCAAAAGTGACATTCTGCTGTTTTCGGACCAATTACTGATGCCAACTACATGAAACTGCTCTGGTAGTGTAGAATTCCCCAAATCACACGGCTTGAAAACTTGTTTCTGGCTTGAAAACTTGTTTCTGAGTGCTTCTGTTGGAAAGTAACAGCCTAAATGACAACATGCTCTCAAAATGCTTCTCTCGGGCCGAAAAGCTCAAAAGTGACATTCTGCTGTTTTCGGACCAATTACTGATGCCAACTACATGAAACTGCTCTGGTAGTGTAGAATTCCCCAAATCACACGTTTCTGGCTTGAAAACTTGTTTCTGAGTGCTTCTGTTGGAAAGTAACAGCCTAAATGACAACATGCTCTCAAAATGCTTCTCTCGGGCCGAAAAGCTCAAAAGTGACATTCTGCTGTTTTCGGACCAATTACTGATGCCAACTACATGAAACTGCTCTGGTAGTGTAGAATTCCCCAAATCACACAATCTGGCTTGAAAACTTGTTTCTGGCTTGAAAACTTGTTTCTGAGTGCTTCTGTTGGAAAGTAACAGCCTAAATGACAACATGCTCTCAAAATGCTTCTCTCGGGCCGAAAAGCTCAAAAGTGACATTCTGCTGTTTTCGGACCAATTACTGATGCCAACTACATGAAACTGCTCTGGTAGTGTAGAATTCCCCAAATCACACAAATCTGGCTTGAAAACTTGTTTCTGGCTTGAAAACTTGTTTCTGAGTGCTTCTGTTGGAAAGTAACAGCCTAAATGACAACATGCTCTCAAAATGCTTCTCTCGGGCCGAAAAGCTCAAAAGTGACATTCTGCTGTTTTCGGACCAATTACTGATGCCAACTACATGAAACTGCTCTGGTAGTGTAGAATTCCCCAAATCACACGTTTCTGGCTTGAAAACTTGTTTCTGGCTTGAAAACTTGTTTCTGAGTGCTTCTGTTGGAAAGTAACAGCCTAAATGACAACATGCTCTCAAAATGCTTCTCTCGGGCCGAAAAGCTCAAAAGTGACATTCTGCTGTTTTCGGACCAATTACTGATGCCAACTACATGAAACTGCTCTGGTAGTGTAGAATTCCCCAAATCACACGTTTCTGGCTTGAAAACTTGTTTCTGGCTTGAAAACTTGTTTCTGAGTGCTTCTGTTGGAAAGTAACAGCCTAAATGACAACATGCTCTCAAAATGCTTCTCTCGGGCCGAAAAGCTCAAAAGTGACATTCTGCTGTTTTCGGACCAATTACTGATGCCAACTACATGAAACTGCTCTGGTAGTGTAGAATTCCCCAAATCACACGTCTGGCTTGAAAACTTGTTTCTGGCTTGAAAACTTGTTTCTGAGTGCTTCTGTTGGAAAGTAACAGCCTAAATGACAACATGCTCTCAAAATGCTTCTCTCGGGCCGAAAAGCTCAAAAGTGACATTCTGCTGTTTTCGGACCAATTACTGATGCCAACTACATGAAACTGCTCTGGTAGTGTAGAATTCCCCAAATCACACGTTTCTGGCTTGAAAACTTGTTTCTGAGTGCTTCTGTTGGAAAGTAACAGCCTAAATGACAACATGCTCTCAAAATGCTTCTCTCGGGCCGAAAAGCTCAAAAGTGACATTCTGCTGTTTTCGGACCAATTACTGATGCCAACTACATGAAACTGCTCTGCTAGTGTAGAATTCCCCAAATCACACGTAAAACTTGTTTCTGGCTTGAAAACTTGTTTCTGAGTGCTTCTGTTGGAAAGTAACAGCCTAAATGACAACATGCTCTCAAAATGCTTCTCTCGGGCCGAAAAGCTCAAAAGTGACATTCTGCTGTTTTCGGACCAATTACTGATGCCAACTACATGAAACTGCTCTGGTAGTGTAGAATTCCCCAAATCACACGTTTCTGGCTTGAAAACTTGTTTCTGGCTTGAAAACTTGTTTCTGAGTGCTTCTGTTGGAAAGTAACAGCCTAAATGACAACATGCTCTCAAAATGCTTCTCTCGGGCCGAAAAGCTCAAAAGTGACATTCTGCTGTTTTCGGACCAATTACTGATGCCAACTACATGAAACTGCTCTGGTAGTGTAGAATTCCCCAAATCACACGTTTCTGGCTTGAAAACTTGTTTCTGGCTTGAAAACTTGTTTCTGAGTGCTTCTGTTGGAAAGTAACAGCCTAAATGACAACATGCTCTCAAAATGCTTCTCTCGGGCCGAAAAGCTCAAAAGTGACATTCTGCTGTTTTCGGACCAATTACTGATGCCAACTACATGAAACTGCTCTGGTAGTGTAGAATTCCCCAAATCACACGTCTGGCTTGAAAACTTGTTTCTGGCTTGAAAACTTGTTTCTGAGTGCTTCTGTTGGAAAGTAACAGCCTAAATGACAACATGCTCTCAAAATGCTTCTCTCGGGCCGAAAAGCTCAAAAGTGACATTCTGCTGTTTTCGGACCAATTACTGATGCCAACTACATGAAACTGCTCTGGTAGTGTAGAATTCCCCAAATCACACGTTTCTGGCTTGAAAACTTGTTTCTGGCTTGAAAACTTGTTTCTGAGTGCTTCTGTTGGAAAGTAACAGCCTAAATGACAACATGCTCTCAAAATGCTTCTCTCGGGCCGAAAAGCTCAAAAGTGACATTCTGCTGTTTTCGGACCAATTACTGATGCCAACTACATGAAACTGCTCTGGTAGTGTAGAATTCCCCAAATCACACCTGGCTTGAAAACTTGTTTCTGGCTTGAAAACTTGTTTCTGAGTGCTTCTGTTGGAAAGTAACAGCCTAAATGACAACATGCTCTCAAAATGCTTCTCTCGGGCCGAAAAGCTCAAAAGTGACATTCTGCTGTTTTCGGACCAATTACTGATGCCAACTACATGAAACTGCTCTGGTAGTGTAGAATTCCCCAAATCACACGTTTCTGGCTTGAAAACTTGTTTCTGGCTTGAAAACTTGTTTCTGAGTGCTTCTGTTGGAAAGTAACAGCCTAAATGACAACATGCTCTCAAAATGCTTCTCTCGGGCCGAAAAGCTCAAAAGTGACATTCTGCTGTTTTCGGACCAATTACTGATGCCAACTACATGAAACTGCTCTGGTAGTGTAGAATTCCCCAAATCACAGTTTCTGGCTTGAAAACTTGTTTCTGAGTGCTTCTGTTGGAAAGTAACAGCCTAAATGACAACATGCTCTCAAAATGCTTCTCTCGGCCGAAAGCTCAAAAGTGACATTCTGCTGTTTTCGGACCAATTACTGATGCCAACTACATGAAACTGCTCTGGTAGTGTAGAATTCCCCAAATCACACGTTTCTGGCTTGAAAACTTGTTTCTGGCTTGAAAACTTGTTTCTGAGTGCTTCTGTTGGAAAGTAACAGCCTAAATGACAACATGCTCTCAAAATGCTTCTCTCGGGCCGAAAAGCTCAAAAGTGACATTCTGCTGTTTTCGGACCAATTACTGATGCCAACTACATGAAACTGCTCTGGTAGTGTAGAATTCCCCAAATCACACGTTTCTGGCTTGAAAACTTGTTTCTGAGTGCTTCTGTTGGAAAGTAACAGCCTAAATGACAACATGCTCTCAAAATGCTTCTCTCGGGCCGAAAAGCTCAAAAGTGACATTCTGCTGTTTTCGGACCAATTACTGATGCCAACTACATGAAACTGCTCTGGTAGTGTAGAATTCCCCAAATCACACGTTTCTGGCTTGAAAACTTGTTTCTGGCTTGAAAACTTGTTTCTGAGTGCTTCTGTTGGAAAGTAACAGCCTAAATGACAACATGCTCTCAAAATGCTTCTCTCGGGCCGAAAAGCTCAAAAGTGACATTCTGCTGTTTTCGGACCAATTACTGATGCCAACTACATGAAACTGCTCTGGTAGTGTAGAATTCCCCAAATCACACGTTTCTGGCTTGAAAACTTGTTTCTGGCTTGAAAACTTGTTTCTGAGTGCTTCTGTTGGAAAGTAACAGCCTAAATGACAACATGCTCTCAAAATGCTTCTCTCGGGCCGAAAAGCTCAAAAGTGACATTCTGCTGTTTTCGGACCAATTACTGATGCCAACTACATGAAACTGCTCTGCTAGTGTAGAATTCCCCAAATCACACGTTTCTGGCTTGAAAACTTGTTTCTGGCTTGAAAACTTGTTTCTGAGTGCTTCTGTTGGAAAGTAACAGCCTAAATGACAACATGCTCTCAAAATGCTTCTCTCGGGCCGAAAAGCTCAAAAGTGACATTCTGCTGTTTTCGGACCAATTACTGATGCCAACTACATGAAACTGCTCTGGTAGTGTAGAATTCCCCAAATCACACGTTTCTGGCTTGAAAACTTGTTTCTGGCTTGAAAACTTGTTTCTGAGTGCTTCTGTTGGAAAGTAACAGCCTAAATGACAACATGCTCTCAAAATGCTTCTCTCGGGCCGAAAAGCTCAAAAGTGACATTCTGCTGTTTTCGGACCAATTACTGATGCCAACTACATGAAACTGCTCTGGTAGTGTAGAATTCCCCAAATCACACATATCTGGCTTGAAAACTTGTTTCTGAGTGCTTCTGTTGGAAAGTAACAGCCTAAATGACAACATGCTCTCAAAATGCTTCTCTCGGGCCGAAAAGCTCAAAAGTGACATTCTGCTGTTTTCGGACCAATTACTGATGCCAACTACATGAAACTGCTCTGCTAGTGTAGAATTCCCCAAATCACACGTTTCTGGCTTGAAAACTTGTTTCTGAGTGCTTCTGTTGGAAAGTAACAGCCTAAATGACAACATGCTCTCAAATGCTTCTCTCGGGCCGAAAAGCTCAAAAGTGACATTCTGCTGTTTTCGGACCAATTACTGATGCCAACTACATGAAACTGCTCTGGTAGTGTAGAATTCCCCAAATCACACGTTTCTGGCTTGAAAACTTGTTTCTGAGTGCTTCTGTTGGAAAGTAACAGCCTAAATGACAACATGCTCTCAAAATGCTTCTCTCGGGCCGAAAAGCTCAAAAGTGACATTCTGCTGTTTTCGGACCAATTACTGATGCCAACTACATGAAACTGCTCTGGTAGTGTAGAATTCCCCAAATCACACTTTTGGCTTGAAAACTTGTTTCTGAGTGCTTCTGTTGGAAAGTAACAGCCTAAATGACAACATGCTCTCAAAATGCTTCTCTCGGGCCGAAAAGCTCAAAAGTGACATTCTGCTGTTTTCGGACCAATTACTGATGCCAACTACATGAAACTGCTCTGCTAGTGTAGAATTCCCCAAATCACACGTTTCTGGCTTGAAAACTTGTTTCTGAGTGCTTCTGTTGGAAAGTAACAGCCTAAATGACAACATGCTCTCAAAATGCTTCTCTCGGGCCGAAAAGCTCAAAAGTGACATTCTGCTGTTTTCGGACCAATTACTGATGCCAACTACATGAAACTGCTCTGGTAGTGTAGAATTCCCCAAATCACACGTTTCTGGCTTGAAAACTTGTTTCTGGCTTGAAAACTTGTTTCTGAGTGCTTCTGTTGGAAAGTAACAGCCTAAATGACAACATGCTCTCAAAATGCTTCTCTCGGGCCGAAAAGCTCAAAAGTGACATTCTGCTGTTTTCGGACCAATTACTGATGCCAACTACATGAAACTGCTCTGGTAGTGTAGAATTCCCCAAATCACACAAATCTGGCTTGAAAACTTGTTTCTGAGTGCTTCTGTTGGAAAGTAACAGCCTAAATGACAACATGCTCTCAAAATGCTTCTCTCGGGCCGAAAAGCTCAAAAGTGACATTCTGCTGTTTTCGGACCAATTACTGATGCCAACTACATGAAACTGCTCTGCTAGTGTAGAATTCCCCAAATCACACAAATCTGGCTTGAAAACTTGTTTCTGAGTGCTTCTGTTGGAAAGTAACAGCCTAAATGACAACATGCTCTCAAAATGCTTCTCTCGGGCCGAAAAGCTCAAAAGTGACATTCTGCTGTTTTCGGACCAATTACTGATGCCAACTACATGAAACTGCTCTGGTAGTGTAGAATTCCCCAAATCACACGTTTCTGGCTTGAAAACTTGTTTCTGGCTTGAAAACTTGTTTCTGAGTGCTTCTGTTGGAAAGTAACAGCCTAAATGACAACATGCTCTCAAAATGCTTCTCTCGGGCCGAAAAGCTCAAAAGTGACATTCTGCTGTTTTCGGACCAATTACTGATGCCAACTACATGAAACTGCTCTGGTAGTGTAGAATTCCCCAAATCACACATCTGGCTTGAAAACTTGTTTCTGGCTTGAAAACTTGTTTCTGAGTGCTTCTGTTGGAAAGTAACAGCCTAAATGACAACATGCTCTCAAAATGCTTCTCTCGGGCCGAAAAGCTCAAAAGTGACATTCTGCTGTTTTCGGACCAATTACTGATGCCAACTACATGAAACTGCTCTGGTAGTGTAGAATTCCCCAAATCACACGTTTCTGGCTTGAAAACTTGTTTCTGGCTTGAAAACTTGTTTCTGAGTGCTTCTGTTGGAAAGTAACAGCCTAAATGACAACATGCTCTCAAAATGCTTCTCTCGGGCCGAAAAGCTCAAAAGTGACATTCTGCTGTTTTCGGACCAATTACTGATGCCAACTACATGAAACTGCTCTGGTAGTGTAGAATTCCCCAAATCACATGGCTTGAAAACTTGTTTCTGGCTTGAAAACTTGTTTCTGAGTGCTTCTGTTGGAAAGTAACAGCCTAAATGACAACATGCTCTCAAAATGCTTCTCTCGGGCCGAAAAGCTCAAAAGTGACATTCTGCTGTTTTCGGACCAATTACTGATGCCAACTACATGAAACTGCTCTGGTAGTGTAGAATTCCCCAAATCACACACGTCTGGCTTGAAAACTTGTTTCTGGCTTGAAAACTTGTTTCTGAGTGCTTCTGTTGGAAAGTAACAGCCTAAATGACAACATGCTCTCAAAATGCTTCTCTCGGGCCGAAAAGCTCAAAAGTGACATTCTGCTGTTTTCGGACCAATTACTGATGCCAACTACATGAAACTGCTCTGGTAGTGTAGAATTCCCCAAATCACAAATCTGGCTTGAAAACTTGTTTCTGGCTTGAAAACTTGTTTCTGAGTGCTTCTGTTGGAAAGTAACAGCCTAAATGACAACATGCTCTCAAAATGCTTCTCTCGGGCCGAAAAGCTCAAAAGTGACATTCTGCTGTTTTCGGACCAATTACTGATGCCAACTACATGAAACTGCTCTGGTAGTGTAGAATTCCCCAATCACACAATCTGGCTTGAAAACTTGTTTCTGGCTTGAAAACTTGTTTCTGAGTGCTTCTGTTGGAAAGTAACAGCCTAAATGACAACATGCTCTCAAAATGCTTCTCTCGGGCCGAAAAGCTCAAAAGTGACATTCTGCTGTTTTCGGACCAATTACTGATGCCAACTACATGAAACTGCTCTGGTAGTGTAGAATTCCCCAAATCACACGTTGGCTTGAAATTGTTTCTGGCTTGAAAACTTGTTTCTGAGTGCTTCTGTTGGAAAGTAACAGCCTAAATGACAACATGCTCTCAAAATGCTTCTCTCGGGCCGAAAAGCTCAAAAGTGACATTCTGCTGTTTTCGGACCAATTACTGATGCCAACTACATGAAACTGCTCTGGTAGTGTAGAATTCCCCAAATCACACGTTTCTGGCTTGAAAACTTGTTTCTGGCTTGAAAACTTGTTTCTGAGTGCTTCTGTTGGAAAGTAACAGCCTAAATGACAACATGCTCTCAAAATGCTTCTCTCGGGCCGAAAAGCTCAAAAGTGACATTCTGCTGTTTTCGGACCAATTACTGATGCCAACTACATGAAACTGCTCTGCTAGTGTAGAATTCCCCAAATCACACGTTTCTGGCTTGAAAACTTGTTTCTGGCTTGAAAACTTGTTTCTGAGTGCTTCTGTTGGAAAGTAACAGCCTAAATGACAACATGCTCTCAAAATGCTTCTCTCGGGCCGAAAAGCTCAAAAGTGACATTCTGCTGTTTTCGGACCAATTACTGATGCCAACTACATGAAACTGCTCTGGTAGTGTAGAATTCCCAAATCACACGTTTCTGGCTTGAAAACTTGTTTCTGGCTTGAAAACTTGTTTCTGAGTGCTTCTGTTGGAAAGTAACAGCCTAAATGACAACATGCTCTCAAAATGCTTCTCTCGGGCCGAAAAGCTCAAAAGTGACATTCTGCTGTTTTCGGACCAATTACTGATGCCAACTACATGAAACTGCTCTGGTAGTGTAGAATTCCCCAAATCACACGTTTCTGGCTTGAAAACTTGTTTCTGGCTTGAAAACTTGTTTCTGAGTGCTTCTGTTGGAAAGTAACAGCCTAAATGACAACATGCTCTCAAAATGCTTCTCTCGGGCCGAAAAGCTCAAAAGTGACATTCTGCTGTTTTCGGACCAATTACTGATGCCAACTACATGAAACTGCTCTGGTAGTGTAGAATTCCCCAAATCACACGTTTTGGCTTGAAAACTTGTTTCTGGCTTGAAAACTTGTTTCTGAGTGCTTCTGTTGGAAAGTAACAGCCTAAATGACAACATGCTCTCAAAATGCTTCTCTCGGGCCGAAAAGCTCAAAAGTGACATTCTGCTGTTTTCGGACCAATTACTGATGCCAACTACATGAAACTGCTCTGGTAGTGTAGAATTCCCCAAATCACACGTTTCTGGCTTGAAAACTTGTTTCTGGCTTGAAAACTTGTTTCTGAGTGCTTCTGTTGGAAAGTAACAGCCTAAATGACAACATGCTCTCAAAATGCTTCTCTCGGGCCGAAAAGCTCAAAAGTGACATTCTGCTGTTTTCGGACCAATTACTGATGCCAACTACATGAAACTGCTCTGGTAGTGTAGAATTCCCCAAATCACGTTTCTGGCTTGAAAACTTGTTTCTGGCTTGAAAACTTGTTTCTGAGTGCTTCTGTTGGAAAGTAACAGCCTAAATGACAACATGCTCTCAAAATGCTTCTCTCGGGCCGAAAAGCTCAAAAGTGACATTCTGCTGTTTTCGGACCAATTACTGATGCCAACTACATGAAACTGCTCTGGTAGTGTAGAATTCCCCAAATCACAAATCTGGCTTGAAAACTTGTTTCTGGCTTGAAAACTTGTTTCTGAGTGCTTCTGTTGGAAAGTAACAGCCTAAATGACAACATGCTCTCAAAATGCTTCTCTCGGGCCGAAAAGCTCAAAAGTGACATTCTGCTGTTTTCGGACCAATTACTGATGCCAACTACATGAAACTGCTCTGGTAGTGTAGAATTCCCCAAATCACATCTGGCTTGAAAACTTGTTTCTGGCTTGAAAACTTGTTTCTGAGTGCTTCTGTTGGAAAGTAACAGCCTAAATGACAACATGCTCTCAAAATGCTTCTCTCGGGCCGAAAAGCTCAAAAGTGACATTCTGCTGTTTTCGGACCAATTACTGATGCCAACTACATGAAACTGCTCTGGTAGTGTAGAATTCCCCAAATCACACGTTTCTGGCTTGAAAACTTGTTTCTGGCTTGAAAACTTGTTTCTGAGTGCTTCTGTTGGAAAGTAACAGCCTAAATGACAACATGCTCTCAAAATGCTTCTCTCGGGCCGAAAAGCTCAAAAGTGACATTCTGCTGTTTTCGGACCAATTACTGATGCCAACTACATGAAACTGCTCTGGTAGTGTAGAATTCCCCAAATCACACGTTTCTGGCTTGAAAACTTGTTTCTGGCTTGAAAACTTGTTTCTGAGTGCTTCTGTTGGAAAGTAACAGCCTAAATGACAACATGCTCTCAAAATGCTTCTCTCGGGCCGAAAAGCTCAAAAGTGACATTCTGCTGTTTTCGGACCAATTACTGATGCCAACTACATGAAACTGCTCTGGTAGTGTAGAATTCCCCAAATCACACTCTGGCTTGAAAACTTGTTTCTGGCTTGAAAACTTGTTTCTGAGTGCTTCTGTTGGAAAGTAACAGCCTAAATGACAACATGCTCTCAAAATGCTTCTCTCGGGCCGAAAAGCTCAAAAGTGACATTCTGCTGTTTTCGGACCAATTACTGATGCCAACTACATGAAACTGCTCTGGTAGTGTAGAATTCCCCAAATCACATCTGGCTTGAAAACTTGTTTCTGGCTTGAAAACTTGTTTCTGAGTGCTTCTGTTGGAAAGTAACAGCCTAAATGACAACATGCTCTCAAAATGCTTCTCTCGGGCCGAAAAGCTCAAAAGTGACATTCTGCTGTTTTCGGACCAATTACTGATGCCAACTACATGAAACTGCTCTGGTAGTGTAGAATTCCCCAAATCACACGTTCTGGCTTGAAAACTTGTTTCTGAGTGCTTCTGTTGGAAAGTAACAGCCTAAATGACAACATGCTCTCAAAATGCTTCTCTCGGGCCGAAAAGCTCAAAAGTGACATTCTGCTGTTTTCGGACCAATTACTGATGCCAACTACATGAAACTGCTCTGGTAGTGTAGAATTCCCCAAATCACACAAATCTGGCTTGAAAACTTGTTTCTGGCTTGAAAACTTGTTTCTGAGTGCTTCTGTTGGAAAGTAACAGCCTAAATGACAACATGCTCTCAAAATGCTTCTCTCGGGCCGAAAAGCTCAAAAGTGACATTCTGCTGTTTTCGGACCAATTACTGATGCCAACTACATGAAACTGCTCTGGTAGTGTAGAATTCCCCAAATCACACGTTTCTGGCTTGAAAACTTGTTTCTGGCTTGAAAACTTGTTTCTGAGTGCTTCTGTTGGAAAGTAACAGCCTAAATGACAACATGCTCTCAAAATGCTTCTCTCGGGCCGAAAAGCTCAAAAGTGACATTCTGCTGTTTTCGGACCAATTACTGATGCCAACTACATGAAACTGCTCTGGTAGTGTAGAATTCCCCAAATCACACGTTTCTGGCTTGAAAACTTGTTTCTGGCTTGAAAACTTGTTTCTGAGTGCTTCTGTTGGAAAGTAACAGCCTAAATGACAACATGCTCTCAAAATGCTTCTCTCGGGCCGAAAAGCTCAAAAGTGACATTCTGCTGTTTTCGGACCAATTACTGATGCCAACTACATGAAACTGCTCTGGTAGTGTAGAATTCCCCAAATCACACTCTGGCTTGAAAACTTGTTTCTGGCTTGAAAACTTGTTTCTGAGTGCTTCTGTTGGAAAGTAACAGCCTAAATGACAACATGCTCTCAAAATGCTTCTCTCGGGCCGAAAAGCTCAAAAGTGACATTCTGCTGTTTTCGGACCAATTACTGATGCCAACTACATGAAACTGCTCTGGTAGTGTAGAATTCCCCAAATCACACTGGCTTGAAAACTTGTTTCTGGCTTGAAAACTTGTTTCTGAGTGCTTCTGTTGGAAAGTAACAGCCTAAATGACAACATGCTCTCAAAATGCTTCTCTCGGGCCGAAAAGCTCAAAAGTGACATTCTGCTGTTTTCGGACCAATTACTGATGCCAACTACATGAAACTGCTCTGTAGTGTAGAATTCCCCAAATCATCTGGCTTGAAAACTTGTTTCTGGCTTGAAAACTTGTTTCTGAGTGCTTCTGTTGGAAAGTAACAGCCTAAATGACAACATGCTCTCAAAATGCTTCTCTCGGGCCGAAAAGCTCAAAAGTGACATTCTGCTGTTTTCGGACCAATTACTGATGCCAACTACATGAAACTGCTCTGGTAGTGTAGAATTCCCCAAATCACACGTTTCTGGCTTGAAAACTTGTTTCTGGCTTGAAAACTTGTTTCTGAGTGCTTCTGTTGGAAAGTAACAGCCTAAATGACAACATGCTCTCAAAATGCTTCTCTCGGGCCGAAAAGCTCAAAAGTGACATTCTGCTGTTTTCGGACCAATTACTGATGCCAACTACATGAAACTGCTCTGTAGTGTAGAATTCCCCAAATCACACGTTTCTGGCTTGAAAACTTGTTTCTGGCTTGAAAACTTGTTTCTGAGTGCTTCTGTTGGAAAGTAACAGCCTAAATGACAACATGCTCTCAAAATGCTTCTCTCGGGCCGAAAAGCTCAAAAGTGACATTCTGCTGTTTTCGGACCAATTACTGATGCCAACTACATGAAACTGCTCTGGTAGTGTAGAATTCCCCAAATCACACGTTTCTGGCTTGAAAACTTGTTTCTGGCTTGAAAACTTGTTTCTGAGTGCTTCTGTTGGAAAGTAACAGCCTAAATGACAACATGCTCTCAAAATGCTTCTCTCGGGCCGAAAAGCTCAAAAGTGACATTCTGCTGTTTTCGGACCAATTACTGATGCCAACTACATGAAACTGCTCTGGTAGTGTAGAATTCCCCAAATCACACGTTTCTGGCTTGAAAACTTGTTTCTGAGTGCTTCTGTTGGAAAGTAACAGCCTAAATGACAACATGCTCTCAAAATGCTTCTCTCGGGCCGAAAAGCTCAAAAGTGACATTCTGCTGTTTTCGGACCAATTACTGATGCCAACTACATGAAACTGCTCTGGTAGTGTAGAATTCCCCAAATCACACAAATCTGGCTTGAAAACTTGTTTCTGGCTTGAAAACTTGTTTCTGAGTGCTTCTGTTGGAAAGTAACAGCCTAAATGACAACATGCTCTCAAAATGCTTCTCTCGGGCCGAAAAGCTCAAAAGTGACATTCTGCTGTTTCGGACCAATTACTGATGCCAACTACATGAAACTGCTCTGGTAGTGTAGAATTCCCCAAATCACACGTTTCTGGCTTGAAAACTTGTTTCTGGCTTGAAAACTTGTTTCTGAGTGCTTCTGTTGGAAAGTAACAGCCTAAATGACAACATGCTCTCAAAATGCTTCTCTCGGGCCGAAAAGCTCAAAAGTGACATTCTGCTGTTTTCGGACCAATTACTGATGCCAACTACATGAAACTGCTCTGGTAGTGTAGAATTCCCCAAATCACACTGGCTTGAAAACTTGTTTCTGGCTTGAAAACTTGTTTCTGAGTGCTTCTGTTGGAAAGTAACAGCCTAAATGACAACATGCTCTCAAAATGCTTCTCTCGGGCCGAAAAGCTCAAAAGTGACATTCTGCTGTTTTCGGACCAATTACTGATGCCAACTACATGAAACTGCTCTGTAGTGTAGAATTCCCCAAATCACACGTTTCTGGCTTGAAAACTTGTTTCTGGCTTGAAAACTTGTTTCTGAGTGCTTCTGTTGGAAAGTAACAGCCTAAATGACAACATGCTCTCAAAATGCTTCTCTCGGGCCGAAAAGCTCAAAAGTGACATTCTGCTGTTTTCGGACCAATTACTGATGCCAACTACATGAAACTGCTCTGGTAGTGTAGAATTCCCCAAATCACACTGGCTTGAAAACTTGTTTCTGGCTTGAAAACTTGTTTCTGAGTGCTTCTGTTGGAAAGTAACAGCCTAAATGACAACATGCTCTCAAAATGCTTCTCTCGGGCCGAAAAGCTCAAAAGTGACATTCTGCTGTTTTCGGACCAATTACTGATGCCAACTACATGAAACTGCTCTGTAGTGTAGAATTCCCCAAATCACACGTTTCTGGCTTGAAAACTTGTTTCTGGCTTGAAAACTTGTTTCTGAGTGCTTCTGTTGGAAAGTAACAGCCTAAATGACAACATGCTCTCAAAATGCTTCTCTCGGGCCGAAAAGCTCAAAAGTGACATTCTGCTGTTTTCGGACCAATTACTGATGCCAACTACATGAAACTGCTCTGGTAGTGTAGAATTCCCCAAATCACACAAATCTGGCTTGAAAACTTGTTTCTGAGTGCTTCTGTTGGAAAGTAACAGCCTAAATGACAACATGCTCTCAAAATGCTTCTCTCGGGCCGAAAAGCTCAAAAGTGACATTCTGCTGTTTTCGGACCAATTACTGATGCCAACTACATGAAACTGCTCTGGTAGTGTAGAATTCCCCAAATCACACAAATCTGGCTTGAAAACTTGTTTCTGAGTGCTTCTGTTGGAAAGTAACAGCCTAAATGACAACATGCTCTCAAAATGCTTCTCTCGGGCCGAAAAGCTCAAAAGTGACATTCTGCTGTTTTCGGACCAATTACTGATGCCAACTACATGAAACTGCTCTGGTAGTGTAGAATTCCCCAAATCACACGTTTCTGGCTTGAAAACTTGTTTCTGGCTTGAAAACTTGTTTCTGAGTGCTTCTGTTGGAAAGTAACAGCCTAAATGACAACATGCTCTCAAAATGCTTCTCTCGGGCCGAAAAGCTCAAAAGTGACATTCTGCTGTTTTCGGACCAATTACTGATGCCAACTACATGAAACTGCTCTGGTAGTGTAGAATTCCCCAAATCACATCTGGCTTGAAAACTTGTTTCTGGCTTGAAAACTTGTTTCTGAGTGCTTCTGTTGGAAAGTAACAGCCTAAATGACAACATGCTCTCAAAATGCTTCTCTCGGGCCGAAAAGCTCAAAAGTGACATTCTGCTGTTTTCGGACCAATTACTGATGCCAACTACATGAAACTGCTCTGTAGTGTAGAATTCCCCAAATCACACTGGCTTGAAAACTTGTTTCTGGCTTGAAAACTTGTTTCTGAGTGCTTCTGTTGGAAAGTAACAGCCTAAATGACAACATGCTCTCAAAATGCTTCTCTCGGGCCGAAAAGCTCAAAAGTGACATTCTGCTGTTTTCGGACCAATTACTGATGCCAACTACATGAAACTGCTCTGGTAGTGTAGAATTCCCCAAATCACACGTTTCTGGCTTGAAAACTTGTTTCTGAGTGCTTCTGTTGGAAAGTAACAGCCTAAATGACAACATGCTCTCAAAATGCTTCTCTCGGGCCGAAAAGCTCAAAAGTGACATTCTGCTGTTTTCGGACCAATTACTGATGCCAACTACATGAAACTGCTCTGGTAGTGTAGAATTCCCCAAATCACACATCTGGCTTGAAAACTTGTTTCTGGCTTGAAAACTTGTTTCTGAGTGCTTCTGTTGGAAAGTAACAGCCTAAATGACAACATGCTCTCAAAATGCTTCTCTCGGGCCGAAAAGCTCAAAAGTGACATTCTGCTGTTTTCGGACCAATTACTGATGCCAACTACATGAAACTGCTCTGGTAGTGTAGAATTCCCCAAATCACACGTTTCTGGCTTGAAAACTTGTTTCTGAGTGCTTCTGTTGGAAAGTAACAGCCTAAATGACAACATGCTCTCAAAATGCTTCTCTCGGGCCGAAAAGCTCAAAAGTGACATTCTGCTGTTTTCGGACCAATTACTGATGCCAACTACATGAAACTGCTCTGGTAGTGTAGAATTCCCCAAATCACACTGGCTTGAAAACTTGTTTCTGGCTTGAAAACTTGTTTCTGAGTGCTTCTGTTGGAAAGTAACAGCCTAAATGACAACATGCTCTCAAAATGCTTCTCTCGGGCCGAAAAGCTCAAAAGTGACATTCTGCTGTTTTCGGACCAATTACTGATGCCAACTACATGAAACTGCTCTGGTAGTGTAGAATTCCCCAAATCAAATCTGGCTTGAAAACTTGTTTCTGGCTTGAAAACTTGTTTCTGAGTGCTTCTGTTGGAAAGTAACAGCCTAAATGACAACATGCTCTCAAAATGCTTCTCTCGGGCCGAAAAGCTCAAAAGTGACATTCTGCTGTTTTCGGACCAATTACTGATGCCAACTACATGAAACTGCTCTGGTAGTGTAGAATTCCCCAAATCACAAATCTGGCTTGAAAAAACTTGTTTCTGGCTTGAAAAC
The DNA here is from genome assembly GCA_026686955.1 of Epinephelus cyanopodus. Classification (NCBI taxonomy): domain Eukaryota; kingdom Metazoa; phylum Chordata; class Actinopteri; order Perciformes; family Serranidae; genus Epinephelus; species Epinephelus cyanopodus. The sequence goes on from JAMWDX010000045.1 coordinate 55,083, forward strand.
TTGTTTCTGAGTGCTTCTGTTGGAAAGTAACAGCCTAAATGACAACATGCTCTCAAAATGCTTCTCTCGGGCCGAAAAGCTCAAAAGTGACATTCTGCTGTTTTCGGACCAATTACTGATGCCAACTACATGAAACTGCTCTGGTAGTGTAGAATTCCCCAAATCACACAAATCTGGCTTGAAAACTTGTTTCTGGCTTGAAAACTTGTTTCTGAGTGCTTCTGTTGGAAAGTAACAGCCTAAATGACAACATGCTCTCAAAATGCTTCTCTCGGGCCGAAAAGCTCAAAAGTGACATTCTGCTGTTTTCGGACCAATTACTGATGCCAACTACATGAAACTGCTCTGGTAGTGTAGAATTCCCCAAATCACATCTGGCTTGAAAACTTGTTTCTGGCTTGAAAACTTGTTTCTGAGTGCTTCTGTTGGAAAGTAACAGCCTAAATGACAACATGCTCTCAAAATGCTTCTCTCGGGCCGAAAAGCTCAAAAGTGACATTCTGCTGTTTTCGGACCAATTACTGATGCCAACTACATGAAACTGCTCTGGTAGTGTAGAATTCCCCAAATCACACTTTCTGGCTTGAAAACTTGTTTCTGAGTGCTTCTGTTGGAAAGTAACAGCCTAAATGACAACATGCTCTCAAAATGCTTCTCTCGGGCCGAAAAGCTCAAAAGTGACATTCTGCTGTTTTCGGACCAATTACTGATGCCAACTACATGAAACTGCTTAGTGTAGAATTCCCCAAATCACAAATCTGGCTTGAAAACTTGTTTCTGGCTTGAAAACTTGTTTCTGAGTGCTTCTGTTGGAAAGTAACAGCCTAAATGACAACATGCTCTCAAAATGCTTCTCTCGGGCCGAAAAGCTCAAAAGTGACATTCTGCTGTTTTCGGACCAATTACTGATGCCAACTACATGAAACTGCTCTGGTAGTGTAGAATTCCCCAAATCAAATCTGGCTTGAAAACTTGTTTCTGGCTTGAAAACTTGTTTCTGAGTGCTTCTGTTGGAAAGTAACAGCCTAAATGACAACATGCTCTCAAAATGCTTCTCTCGGGCCGAAAAGCTCAAAAGTGACATTCTGCTGTTTTCGGACCAATTACTGATGCCAACTACATGAAACTGCTCTGGTAGTGTAGAATTCCCCAAATCACACGTTTCTGGCTTGAAAACTTGTTTCTGGCTTGAAAACTTGTTTCTGAGTGCTTCTGTTGGAAAGTAACAGCCTAAATGACAACATGCTCTCAAAATGCTTCTCTCGGGCCGAAAAGCTCAAAAGTGACATTCTGCTGTTTTCGGACCAATTACTGATGCCAACTACATGAAACTGCTCTGGTAGTGTAGAATTCCCCAAATCACACTGGCTTGAAAACTTGTTTCTGGCTTGAAAACTTGTTTCTGAGTGCTTCTGTTGGAAAGTAACAGCCTAAATGACAACATGCTCTCAAAATGCTTCTCTCGGGCCGAAAAGCTCAAAAGTGACATTCTGCTGTTTTCGGACCAATTACTGATGCCAACTACATGAAACTGCTCTGGTAGTGTAGAATTCCCCAAATCACATCTGGCTTGAAAACTGGCTTGAAAACTTGTTTCTGAGTGCTTCTGTTGGAAAGTAACAGCCTAAATGACAACATGCTCTCAAAATGCTTCTCTCGGGCCGAAAAGCTCAAAAGTGACATTCTGCTGTTTTCGGACCAATTACTGATGCCAACTACATGAAACTGCTCTGGTAGTGTAGAATTCCCCAAATCACACGTTTCTGGCTTGAAAACTTGTTTCTGGCTTGAAAACTTGTTTCTGAGTGCTTCTGTTGGAAAGTAACAGCCTAAATGACAACATGCTCTCAAAATGCTTCTCTCGGGCCGAAAAGCTCAAAAGTGACATTCTGCTGTTTTCGGACCAATTACTGATGCCAACTACATGAAACTGCTCTGGTAGTGTAGAATTCCCCAAATCACACGTTTCTGGCTTGAAAACTTGTTTCTGGCTTGAAAACTTGTTTCTGAGTGCTTCTGTTGGAAAGTAACAGCCTAAATGACAACATGCTCTCAAAATGCTTCTCTCGGGCCGAAAAGCTCAAAAGTGACATTCTGCTGTTTTCGGACCAATTACTGATGCCAACTACATGAAACTGCTCTGGTAGTGTAGAATTCCCCAAATCACACAAATCTGGCTTGAAAACTTGTTTCTGAGTGCTTCTGTTGGAAAGTAACAGCCTAAATGACAACATGCTCTCAAAATGCTTCTCTCGGGCCGAAAAGCTCAAAAGTGACATTCTGCTGTTTTCGGACCAATTACTGATGCCAACTACATGAAACTGCTCTGTAGTGTAGAATTCCCCAAATCACACACTGGTTTCTTGGCTTGAAAACTTGTTTCTGGCTTGCTTCTGCTTCTGTTGGAAAGTAACAGCCTAAATGACAACATGCTCTCAAAATGCTTCTCTCGGGCCGAAAAGCTCAAAAGTGACATTCTGCTGTTTTCGGACCAATTACTGATGCCAACTACATGAAACTGCTCTGGTAGTGTAGAATTCCCCAAATCACAAATCTGGCTTGAAAACTTGTTTCTGGCTTGAAAACTTGTTTCTGAGTGCTTCTGTTGGAAAGTAACAGCCTAAATGACAACATGCTCTCAAAATGCTTCTCTCGGGCCGAAAAGCTCAAAAGTGACATTCTGCTGTTTTCGGACCAATTACTGATGCCAACTACATGAAACTGCTCTGGTAGTGTAGAATTCCCCAAATCACACAAATCTGGCTTGAAAACTTGTTTCTGGCTTGAAAACTTGTTTCTGAGTGCTTCTGTTGGAAAGTAACAGCCTAAATGACAACATGCTCTCAAAATGCTTCTCTCGGGCCGAAAAGCTCAAAAGTGACATTCTGCTGTTTTCGGACCAATTACTGATGCCAACTACATGAAACTGGTAGTGTAGAATTCCCCAAATCACACGTTTCTGGCTTGAAAACTTGTTTCTGGCTTGAAAACTTGTTTCTGAGTGCTTCTGTTGGAAAGTAACAGCCTAAATGACAACATGCTCTCAAAATGCTTCTCTCGGGCCGAAAAGCTCAAAAGTGACATTCTGCTGTTTTCGGACCAATTACTGATGCCAACTACATGAAACTGCTCTGGTAGTGTAGAATTCCCCAAATCACACGTTTCTGGCTTGAAAACTTGTTTCTGAGTGCTTCTGTTGGAAAGTAACAGCCTAAATGACAACATGCTCTCAAAATGCTTCTCTCGGGCCGAAAAGCTCAAAAGTGACATTCTGCTGTTTTCGGACCAATTACTGATGCCAACTACATGAAACTGCTCTGGTAGTGTAGAATTCCCCAAATCACACGTTTCTGGCTTGAAAACTTGTTTCTGGCTTGAAAACTTGTTTCTGAGTGCTTCTGTTGGAAAGTAACAGCCTAAATGACAACATGCTCTCAAAATGCTTCTCTCGGGCCGAAAAGCTCAAAAGTGACATTCTGCTGTTTTCGGACCAATTACTGATGCCAACTACATGAAACTGCTCTGGTAGTGTAGAATTCCCCAAATCACACAAATCTGGCTTGAAAACTTGTTTCTGGCTTGAAAACTTGTTTCTGAGTGCTTCTGTTGGAAAGTAACAGCCTAAATGACAACATGCTCTCAAAATGCTTCTCTCGGGCCGAAAAGCTCAAAAGTGACATTCTGCTGTTTTCGGACCAATTACTGATGCCAACTACATGAAACTGCTCTGGTAGTGTAGAATTCCCCAAATCACACGTTTCTGGCTTGAAAACTTGTTTCTGGCTTGAAAACTTGTTTCTGAGTGCTTCTGTTGGAAAGTAACAGCCTAAATGACAACATGCTCTCAAAATGCTTCTCTCGGGCCGAAAAGCTCAAAAGTGACATTCTGCTGTTTTCGGACCAATTACTGATGCCAACTACATGAAACTGCTCTGGTAGTGTAGAATTCCCCAAATCACACATCTGGCTTGAAAACTTGTTTCTGGCTTGAAAACTTGTTTCTGAGTGCTTCTGTTGGAAAGTAACAGCCTAAATGACAACATGCTCTCAAAATGCTTCTCTCGGGCCGAAAAGCTCAAAAGTGACATTCTGCTGTTTTCGGACCAATTACTGATGCCAACTACATGAAACTGCTCTGGTAGTGTAGAATTCCCCAAATCACACACTGGCTTGAAAACTTGTTTCTGGCTTGAAAACTTGTTTCTGAGTGCTTCTGTTGGAAAGTAACAGCCTAAATGACAACATGCTCTCAAAATGCTTCTCTCGGGCCGAAAAGCTCAAAAGTGACATTCTGCTGTTTTCGGACCAATTACTGATGCCAACTACATGAAACTGCTCTGGTAGTGTAGAATTCCCCAAATCACACGTTTCTGGCTTGAAAACTTGTTTCTGAGTGCTTCTGTTGGAAAGTAACAGCCTAAATGACAACATGCTCTCAAAATGCTTCTCTCGGGCCGAAAAGCTCAAAAGTGACATTCTGCTGTTTTCGGACCAATTACTGATGCCAACTACATGAAACTGCTCTGGTAGTGTAGAATTCCCCAAATCACACATTTCTGGCTTGAAAACTTGTTTCTGAGTGCTTCTGTTGGAAAGTAACAGCCTAAATGACAACATGCTCTCAAAATGCTTCTCTCGGGCCGAAAAGCTCAAAAGTGACATTCTGCTGTTTTCGGACCAATTACTGATGCCAACTACATGAAACTGCTCTGCTAGTGTAGAATTCCCCAAATCACACGTTTCTGGCTTGAAAACTTGTTTCTGGCTTGAAAACTTGTTTCTGAGTGCTTCTGTTGGAAAGTAACAGCCTAAATGACAACATGCTCTCAAAATGCTTCTCTCGGGCCGAAAAGCTCAAAAGTGACATTCTGCTGTTTTCGGACCAATTACTGATGCCAACTACATGAAACTGCTCTGGTAGTGTAGAATTCCCCAAATCACAATTCTGGCTTGAAAACTTGTTTCTGAGTGCTTCTGTTGGAAAGTAACAGCCTAAATGACAACATGCTCTCAAAATGCTTCTCTCGGGCCGAAAAGCTCAAAAGTGACATTCTGCTGTTTTCGGACCAATTACTGATGCCAACTA